>JAODJX010000129.1:378928-393405 GCA_026776945.1 Isichthys henryi | reverse complement strand
CCCCCCCCCCCCCCCCCCCCCCCCCCCCCCCCCCCCCCCCCCGGGGGCCGGGCCACCAACACAATTTGGGGGGGGGCTAAGCACCCCCAGACCCCCCCCCCCCACACACACACACACACACACACAGACAGTGTGCAGCCACCGCTTGCATTCTGTGTTGTGTATGTCGTATTTGTCTATTGTCATGATGTCCCCGTCTGTAACACACTGTGTCAGCGAAAATTTCCACCGGCTTTGGTCAAGTGGCAATTAAGATCCTGATCTTGATGTTAATCCTCTTCAGGCCACACAATCACAAGCTACATGCATTTTAGGGTCACAAATTTGCTGACTGCATGCTTTCTTACTCCTGAGGGGGTCTGTGGCGCAGTTGGTTAGGCTGCTGTGCTTATGATGGGAAGCAGAAGATTTCTGGTTGATATCCCACGACTGGCAAAATGACTTCACCAGGGGGCTCTTGAGCAAGGCTGGTAATCCAAAGTTATTTCAAGGAATGTCTGAGTCCCTGTGTTCTCTAAAAATGTATGTCTCTTTGGATAAAAGCATCTCCTATATAAATTATGAATGTAGAAGGTAATATGAGTATTGTGATGTTGAATTCAACCCCCAAATAAAGAGAGAAATAATAAAATACATATTAACTACATTAAATATTATTGGTAGAAAAACCATAACTTTATATATGCCTACCTGATGTCCCTTTGTGTTCCATTTGGAACCTAATAATCAAGTTAAGTAGGAATTAAATGAGTCAGCAATGTCACAAACCACCTGATCTATGCCCCAGTCCAGACCTAATTCCAATTAGCCTCATTAGTAACCACCCACAGTAAGAAGAGATCAAATTGACCATCAGAGATAATTTACCAAAGCTGGATCAGGAAACTACAGATGTCTACATGTGATTTTGAAGCTTTTCTCAGATGTTGTTATAGTAGTACTCTTGAATGAACAGTGAACCGGAGCTCTGAGAGTGAAATGCTTGATGTAAACACAATTAATCACCCTAATATCAAAAATTGCATGTCTAACATTTTAATAAACATGTCTCAGTGAATAGGGTCTTTCTGTTTCTGGAATATTTTAACATACAGATTGCTTTGAACAAGCAACCCAGATCAAAGTCATTCACAGCAAAATATACATTTTGGGAATTGCATAAAATGCAAAATTCACTCTGAAAAGGTTCACAATATATGAAATTATTAGTGAGAATAAGATTTGGCCACTCCAATATGGATTCTCAAAGTGATTGCTAGACTTCAAGTTTAAAGTTTCATGTGTAACATGCACACACTGCCTTTACCACCTGCTAACAGGATTGTACTTAAAAGGAAATATGTAATCATACAGAAACAAAACATAAAAAGACACGAATAAACAAAGATTAAGATTGTGGTAAAAAAAGAACAATAAAATAAACCTGCCAAATTAGACAAAAATAGAGCACAAGGCTAACTGTAATTGTGAATGAAGGTGGGTTGGAAAATGTGCTGTGTTACAGTAACTACTGTAGTTCTCAGCGTACAGACATTTAAACCCAAATAATCAAAACTTATTTAAATACTTGCGTTAAGAAAGTTAATGACACCATTATTGTGAAATGTGTACATGTTTCACCACAGTACTGTACTTGTATTTACATTTACACACTTAAAACCATCTTCATGTTTTTTTCTTACTTATAGTTAGAAATTGCTGTACGTGGGACAGTGTATTGTCTACTCTCGTCTTCTTGTGTAAGTGTGTATTATACAGTCTGTAATTAAAAGCAATTTCCTTCATGATAATAAAAAGTATTCCAATCCTGATTCTTTATCGGCAGTGATGGGTGATTATTAATTAGTAATCAGTTTACAGTTTAGTTCCATTTTCTTTTCTGACGAGGGTCCTGATCCTGGGGAAGATTGAGCAGGATTGCACGCCTTTCCTTCTATAATTAAATTAACATCAATTAGCCCCAGTTCAAAAACAGATAATTTAATTATGCAATTTTTTTCGTGTTCAGGAGTGTCTGTACGTATACTGTATAATAAATCCGTACAAAATTATAATTTTAGAACAGTTTTTGCAGAGTCTTGGGTCTTTGAAAATAATGAGATATGGGGAATGCAGTTCAAGTGGGAGACCCAGGAGGAAGACAAAATGTTTTGGAGGAATGACATGTATACAACACTGACTTGATGGCACATAATAATAGAATTGTATTAGTATCACTTTTGACCTTTCCTTGACTTAAGGTGTATAAGTGGAGAACCAAACCTGTGCTGTCTTCTAGGCAGTACCAGTCCGAGCTGATTCAACACCCTAAATGAGCATCGCCGCCGGTAGCGATGAATTGGAGACCCATCAGAACTTGGTGACTGTAGGACCAACTGGACTTGCTTGCAGGTGTCTGGTGATACCAGACTTGTATACAATAGGGCTGCGCTCTTGAAGTCATTACGTTATGCAAAAACACACGCTCCAGGTGAGGCTCGAACTCACAACCTCAGCATAGCTCAGCTGCATACTGCCATATAAGTACTGAGGGCGAAGCAATTGCGCCACTGGAGCTACTGCTCCTAACTGATTGTTTATTATTGTATAGAATAGAATAGAATAGAATAGAATAGAATAGAATAGAATAGAATGCCTTTATCGTCATTATATTTGGTAGTACAGGAAAATTAAGAACTCCAAAATAGTGCATAATAAAACATAAAAAATAAATACAACCTTAAAAGTGCACAAACAATTCATGCTATAAAAATGGCTATGAGGGTTACATCTCAAAGTGACCACAAAATGCGGGATAAAGTGCTGAAATAAAGTGCCATTTAGAAAAATATGTTCTTGGGACTTTATTTCTGTTTGTTATGGAAGGTAACTGAATATGGGGGAAAAAAACTATTTATAAATCTGCTACTTTTGGATTTGATGGCACGATAACGTTTGCTAGAAGGTAACAGTTCACAGAGTATGGTAGCGGGTGGAAACAGTGTGCGATGGTGTTGTTGGCTCTGGAGAGAATGTGACTGTTCGCAATATTGGTGAGGGAGGGGTGCGGACAGCCAGTAATGTTTTCTGCGATCTGGTCCTCTGGAGGTCCTTTCGGGCTGCTGCTGAGTACCCAGTGTACCACGCTGCAATGCCGTAGCTTAAGACGCTCTCGATGGTGGTCCCGGAAAAGGACACAAGCAGCTGTTTGTCAGATTATGCTTCCTGAGTTTCCTCAAGAAATGCGTACGCTGGTGGGTCTTTTTGATAACTGCTGAGGTGTCCGTGGGCCAGGACAGACCATCAGTAATGTGAATGCCAGTTAATCTGAATGACTCATTTATTTACTATAATATGTGGTTCTAGCAACACATGGAGACGTGAAGTAGGAGTATACATTTAAGAAAGCTTGGATTTTTCAAATGTGATTATCTTCCAGATAAAATAGCGAGGAGTCTGGAGAGTACTTCATTTATTTCACTGTGGAAAATAAGCTATTGTTAATTAAAACAGCATTCAAGATTTATTGGTCATGCGTAAAAGGGGCCTGTATTACAAAGCAGGATTTCTTGCTTAGCTGGATAACTTGTAGGATTTAAGATAATCTGGGCTAAATGTAACTGAACAAAGATAAAAGCCATTAAAACTGGGGTACTTAAATCTGACAAGTTATCTGGCTAAGCAAGAATTCCCGCTTTGTAATGCAGGCCTCTGGTGCACTGGAATACTTACTCGCTCAGCCACACTTCAAAACAAAAAGACTCTAGACAGAACAATGCAAAACCATGCAAAACATTACAGTCCAAAACGGTTCAAAAACTAGACAATATGCTGATAAAGTGGCTGATAAAATGAGTAATATAGTGCTGATACCCTGGGTGTCACTGTCCTGGGAAATGTGGATGCATGTTGATGAAATTTAACATAGATAAATGTAAGGTAATCTATGCAGGAATAGAAATATAAAGTATAGATATTTTATGGGTTCCCCGGAGATAAAGGTAGCTGATTAAGAGAAAGATCTCGGTGTGTATGTTGATGCTTCCATGTCCCACTCTCGCCAGTGTGGGGAAGCAATTAAAAAGGCCAATAGGATGTTGGGTTACATCTCTAGGTGTGTGGAGTTTAAGTCAAGGGAGGTGAGTTTTGCCTTTTTGCCTGTCCTATCTGGGAAACACATGTACAGCTGACGACAAGCTTGGGGGTCACAGTGTGCAGCACACCTGGGACTGGGACTTAAAGACGTTGCACAAGGACCTCTTCAGGTCTCAGGATTCAAACCAGGAATCGTCCAGTCATGGGCAAAGAGTCCTAATTGGGAGAGCTCTATAAAACTACTCTCAGAGCAGGTAGTATCAGATTTGCATAAAGTAAAAGAGGGAGAGATAATGAGCTGAAAAACAGTGAAGTTTAAGTTTCTCATATTGCCTTGGTCACACAGCCAAGAAGCGAGAAAAGCATGCAGACTACCTACCTTTCTGTAGGCTGTCGCTCCGACAAAAGTGCCGTTAAAGTGGAGCTGGTTCACATCTTTAAGCTGTTCATGTTTGAATACTGTATATATTATACACATCTTTTAAATAATGTTTTAGGGTTGCCTCTTTGCTGTTTTTAATAACAACTGGAAGAAGAACAACTGCACCTTTATTTTACTTATTTAAAAGTTCTACGTATTGCTTTTATTTTGAATTTCGACTGAAAAGGCAAAACACTCAAAATTACAGTAAGCCTAAACTAAGCCTAGACTTGATTCTTAAAAACGGATATGATATACATTTAAATGGCTCAGTAAAATAGTAGTATCATGTCCGTACCTACCATGGAAAACACCGAGGTTAAGTCTACAGGATTTATTCTACCAACTCCAATAACTACGTTCCATTACGGGGCACAATTAGGAAGGGTAAACGCTTTAGACCCCAGTATTTTAAAGATACAATTGATAATATTGGTGCTCCGGCTCGAAAAGTTAACTCAAACATATTACTGATTCATGGGCAGTAATGATTTGGGACAGTGCAAATACGCCATTGTCTTGCCAAGGCTGAAAAAGAATAGACGCGTGTGTGGGCGTGTGCGATCGCCCGCGGACGTGAGCTGCACAAACGACCTTTCCTATTGGCTTTCTGAAATGAGCTATTCTGATGTACCTTGATGACATAACTCATTCTTTTTCAATAAAAGTACAAGGACAGCGTGTATTATTGCAAGGCAGGAGGAAGGTAGGACGCAATCTCAACTTAGTGGGTAAAATGAATTGAGAAACTTGACAGGGAAGAAGGAAGTTCTCGTTTATAGCAATTGTTGTCATTTGAACAGGATACATAAATTTTATGAACATTCAGGTAACAGTTGTTTCCTTTTATTTTTAGAAATCATACCGTAATTTTTATAATATAGCAAAGTGTAACAGTTTTGTTTGACGTCTTTGATTTTATTCAATACACATAGTGAATGGTGACTAACGTTAAAACTGCATTTGAAGTTATATAGATATTAAAAGCAGTTGCATAAACGGCAATTTTGAAAAGAAAGGCAGTTTATTTTTTTTAAAAAGGCAGTCATCATTGTTACTGATATTACAATCAGCTTGATATGTGTTGAGAGTTACCAAATTCAAAATTTTCTGTCGTTATGCGTAAAAACCATAAAAGCCTCAAAAAGCTAGAAAATGTAATAATTCCGTGCATAGTGTACGGCAACATTGTTTTACACGATAGAAGATACATTGCTCTATAATTAGAGTACAATTTACCGTCGCCACCAGGGACTGGACATTTGCCCGTTGTTGATCGTCATCATTATCATAATTATCAATTCTATATGCAGCCATTTATTTATTTGTTTGTTTCAGTACACAGAAGATAAAGATCTGCTGAGGATGGACTGGTACCTTCTGGTGATGGTGCTCTCATTGGGATTACCGTCTGCCGCCCAGAAAAACTGCTCTTCTCAATGTTCAACCTGCGCACAGCTAATCTCCGAGGTGGACTTTTCCTTTGATACACTGGTAAGAGTTTTGCTACCAGTTTCAGTTACTGTATTTATTATTGCAGCTAAACTTCAACAAAAATGCTGTTGCGATTTTTTTTTTCTTCATTTAAAATCCCTAGAAAAACAGCAGGCCTACTTTGTCAGAAACTGGTGTATTTAGTCATTAGAATTAATGAAAACCAAAGGCTATAAATTCGGCAGAGATATGCCAGAACTAATCGGTAACTTTTCATTCATAATATACCTTTGTTCTCCTAATAGCTTATTTCTCGTCATCTATTATATATATATATATATATATATACTTCAAGTTCGCAGTATTTCTGAGAATATTTTATATTGTGTGTTGAGTTGAGAGTAATATTGATGGCGTTTCCTGTATGCTTTAGGCTTGCACTTTGGAGTGTGAAGGCATCTTGCCACCTACTTCTGAGTTAGACAAATGCCAGAGAGTCTTGGAATTCTTTACTAGTTCAACAAGGTTAAACGAAATGAATGAAGATAATGAAGACACAATTGAATCGGAATCGTTAGACCTCCAAGGCACATTGGTGGGTCCGATAGTAAAGCGATACGGGGGATTTCTTAAAAAACTAGACAAAAATAAAATATTCAACCTCGTCTCGAAGAAAAATGACTATCGCAAAGCAAAGAAATACAGCAGGATTTTCAGAAAAGCCGGAGAAGGTGACGTGCCTGAAATCGGACAGTTGGTACCGCAGCGGCTGGACGGAGCGGAGCTGGACCGCGATGCATCGGGCAAGATGAAAAGATACGGGGGCTTCGTACGGAAATTTGGCGGAAGAAGGAGCGGGGAGGAGGGCGGCCAAGGGGTGCTGCAGAAGCGTTACGGGGGTTTCCTGCGACGGATCCGACCTAAGCTGAAGTTTGTCAATCAGAAGAGGTACGGCGGCCTTTTCAGGCGCCAGTTCAAAGTTTCCCCTCGATCGGAAGAGGAGCCAAACTCCTATAAATGACTTTGATCCGTAGGTCATTGTTGGGACCGTAACTGTCAGCGATTATTGCAAATGTACCAAAATTCTCAATGTTCCTTATTAACCCTAATCTCTTACTTGAAAAAGCACTTTATGGCTGTGGGGGGTCGCAATGACATTAGCTTGTATCTGTGTTTCAGTACATTCTTTAAGATGGGTTAAATATTTAAATGTTACATGTAAATGGAAAATTTCTGTCTGGCACATGTATGTTAAAATTAATATGCTTGTTTAATCATAATAAACTGACGTGCTTTTACTTCCGTTTTCAAGTAATTTTCTTGAAAATGTCGCTAATATGAAAATAGAAATTAAGCAAATGTACGTTTTGTAAGTATCTGGATGTCTTTGACAGTGAACTTCGTATGCAGTCTAATACGGCCTTGGTTCATATTCCTGCAGTAACAGACAAACCAAGTGCCAAACATACGATTCTTCTGACTTTCCTTTGCCGGAAAAAAGGTTAACCTTAGTAAATAATTTGTTATACAATGCTTATTTTAAAATGTATACATCCACTTTCCGAATAAGTTACAAAATATTACACATATCACCCTCTGATGGCCAAATTTAAATCCATTAAACCAATAATGAAATGTTTTAAAATAAGTTCTTAAAATATTTGCATAAGAGAAACAATTTAAATGTCCGAAGAACTATATGACTTTCTTAATCTAACCTTCCTTTTATCCAGAACATTTACCAGGAAGCAATAAGTACACTGTGGATTTTATTAGAACTATGTGTATTTAGACTTTGTACCCAGAAAAAAACACACGTTAGAAGGAAGAACATGAAAACAATACACAAATTGCTTTTAACTGGATTGAACTCACAAACATGAGGGCATAACAAGTCCAAAACTTCAATTTAGATTGTTATACAATCTAATATAGCCCGAGTTTTTTAAGCCTAGCTTAAAAAAAAAAAATCAAACCCGTGGCAAACTTAACTTAGCCCCTGATCTTTTCGATAGCTAGAAACTGCCCTGATTAGGTCTACTTTTTACACAAAAGCATATCGTCATAGCAGTGTGCATGTGCTTTTTCCATGAAGCGTAACATGTTAGCGCCCTCTGGTGTAAAATTAAGTTAATACACAGTGAACTCTCACTAGCTGAAGTTCTACTGAATCGCTAGTGAAAATCCACCCATCCATGACCACATCTCGAATATAGGGGTCACAGTGAGTCTGGAAGCACCTAGAACCATCCACAACGCAGTCTCATGTTTTACGCAGTCCATAGATATCAAGTTATCAAGCCACACGTCTTTGGGCTGCAAGAATAAGCTTATGCAATTCAGAAAAGCTCTATTTGCACAAATTCATAAAACACGTTTTCACTTTTTTATTATGGGGTGTCATGTATTTGATGGAAGAAGAATTGATCAATTTCAATCCATTTTGAAATAAGTCAGCAATGCAATAGATTTTGCAAAAATTGGAGACTCCAAGAGATGCAAGATATATGGTGTAAATAATGAAATCGGTTTCTGGACACAGTATAGCACATAATATTTACTTCAATATTTGTAAAAATACATAAACTGACAAAAGACAAAAACCATACACAATTATATATATATATATATATATATATCCAATATATACCCAAATTGTATTCTAAACAGATTTTACTCATATAAACTGCTATTTGCTCATATTCCATCGTGTACAATATTTCAATAAAATTTAAAAACATTTAATGTTGTACAAAACCTAAAACTACACAAAAACACACCTTGAGTGATAAAAATGTAATAAAAAGAAATATTTAAAATCTTCATTCTTTCATTTAAGTAATTTATAATTAAATACTAAGGCTAGAATAGACTTACAAAAAATCACTTTAATTGCTGATATGTGACATTAAAATAATAAAAAAATATCTCTGTATATAAATGTATATGTAAGGTTTAACTCATAAGAAATGGACATATAAAAATTTATTTTCCATGTGAACATTTTAAAAACTAAAATTGTGTTGTGTAATACAAGGCCATCTTTTTGTTTTGTTAAATATTAAAATATACTTTATGTTAATTGTACATTAATTTGGGGGTTCAATGTGTAAAGATGAATGTAATTATTAATATTTGATTCAATTAATCACATTACTACAACACAATAATCACATTATGAGGTGACTTTTCAGTACATCAAGCTTGAAGCATTAGTTTAAAAATAAAACTTACTATTATGAAATTTTGCAAAACTTCACATTAGTAAAATATTTTTTTTTCTTGAAATGAGCTTCATGGCATACCAGAAAAAAAAGTATCTTAACTGGGACATTTCATGAGAGTGAGCAGGATGCTTATTTATTTATTCCAATGCATGGAAAATCTTAAAATCGGAAAAACATCGTCAGTAATCTTAAAATCCAAGCGGCGTGCATAATCACCCACAGCCAACTGTTCAAAGTACACTTTACTAGATTTCTCTGTCTCATGTTGTTTTAGAGTTATTGGAACAGTTATACACCATTTGTGTTATGAATGGACACCCAGAACATGCAAAGATTCAAAAATAAATAAAATTCTGCTCGTAAAGAAATCTGGAAATGCCAGGGGTCTGTGACAGATGCTATTAACTTCAAATACTGAACCAATATCTTGGTACAGAAACTTGGCTCAGAAACAGGCTATTTTCGTAGCTGCCGCAGACAAAACAGAGGAGGAGGGGCCTGCGTAGGGGATCCCTAACTGCCACTCCCACCCCTCATGCTAGCTCCGCCTCCTTGAGAGACTCAGGACTCAATGTCAGTCTAGCTAAGCTAGCCAAAGTGCTAACCAGAGTGTCAGCTACCATACTGGTACCTAGCAAGGCGATAGTCAAGTTGCACATAAAATACCTTGTTTGTTTGGTGATATTTGTTGAGCTCTGTTGAAATGTTACATTTGAAATTACCAACCACTTCACAAAAAAAGCAACTAATTTTTATCCTGGATCCCCTTGTGTAGCAAGTACTGCTATCACAAGTTTACCATGAACATATTGAATGTAATGGATGAGAATGCAACACAAAGAATGTTTGTTAAGTGAGGGGGCGGGGCTGTGGGGAGATTTTACTTTCTGATTTGTTGCTGAGTATCCAGATGGCATCAGCTGGGAGGCCAGTCTGCAGTACAAGAAAAATAAACTTGATTGAAATTATTATGCATGAAACTGCCAATCAGATTTATTTATTCATTAAACAAAAGTGCCATGATCCATCCATCCATCCATCCATCCATTTTTTAAACCTCTTATCCTACTGGGTCACGGGGGGTCCGGACCCCTATCCCAGAAGCAATGGGCACAAGGCAGGGAACAACCCAGGATGGGGGGCCAGCCCATTGCAGGGTACACTCATACACCATTCACGCACACATGCACACCTACGGGCAATTTAGCAAGTCCAATTAGCCTCAGCACTGTGGGGGGAAACCGGAGTACCCGGAGGAAACCCCACGACGACATGGGGAGAACATGCAAACTCCGCACACATGTGACCCAGACGGAGACTCAAACCCGGGTCCCAGAGGTGTGAGGCAATAGTGCTAACTACTGCACCACCATGCCTTGCCATGAGCTAACCCACTTTAATCCCTGCCTTCCAGATACCTAAGCTGGAAATTCTCTGCAAAGGCAAGCTCACAGCAAGTTCCACAACCTTGGCTCTAGGCAGCTGTGCGGACTCTGATCTCCTTGGCCATGACCACACAGTTGTGAGCCGTGTAATATTCCAGCAGTCGCTTCCAGATCGGAGAGCACCACAGCAGCTTCTGGTTACCTTCAATGGACAGAGAGACAGACAGAGCTTCATAAAAACCAACAGCATTTTCCTTAGCCTCAGGTCTGAGGGAATGTGAGGAGATCCTCTCACCAATGATGCAGAGGCCCTCCCGAGCCCTGGTGATGCCCACGTTAACTTGGTTGGGGTCCCCGACAAAGCCCACATGTTTTGAAAGCCATGCCCTGCTTGGGTCTCTCTCGATCCTGGCACTAGGGCAAGAACGCACGGTGGAAAGGATGACATAACGCCATTCACTTCCTACAGGAGATGAAGCAGAAACGTAGTAAGGTAAGTTGAGAACAGTGAGGTCATTTTTCAAGGGAAAGAAGTGTCACAATGCAAAAGCAAAGGGTGCTGTATGGCTCTGTAGGTTAGGATTCTGTGCTTGTAGTCATATCACTCTTTGGCCCTTGAGCAATGTTCCAGGTGCTCTGAATAAAGGCCTGACCCTGTGATCTTATGCCAAACTCCTCACATGTGTATGTCCAATTGGAGAGCAAGATGGGATGATTGGAAACTAAATAATTCCTATGTACTTCACAAATGTATGAGACGTATCATTAAAATGTATACAATGTAAATTCTTTCACTCAAATATAAAAGCATGCTTATATGTGCATTTTATTCACTTAGTATACATGCTAATCCATCACCATTTTCTATTTTAAGAGAAGGAAAAAAAAACTGATTTTGAGAAACAGGAGAAATGACCTTGGCTTTTTATGATGGTGCACACGGTAATCTGATCCAAATTTTTCCTTGTCAGTTGTTTTTTGATCTCAGCCACTTGGGCATTGTATGGCGACAGGACGGCAATGTCCTCCTGACGGATTTTACAGCTGTTTACCAGTAACTTTGCAATGTGCACCTGTCAGGAGTAAGAAAGCTAAAGTTATCCAACAAAACAAACCCTAGAAAACACACCTTGGAGTCTGTACAATAAGGTTCTCAAAATATAAACAAAAAAATTATTATAATAAAACAAGTGCTGTCATACAAAATTTATCTTCAAATATACTTACAGCTATGTCACGCTCCCCCCTATTGGCTTTGGAGTTTTCATTCCCTTTTTCTGTGGTCACTATCAGGCTAGCTTCCTGTCCAGATATGTGTCCAAATAGTATATGGGTGCTTCTACGGTTACTGGTTTGCAGGACGCTGTGTGGACACTTCACTTCGGTCTTCAGTTGTCCATTGTATGATTCCGTAGATGGAAATTCACAAATATCCTCATGCTAAAACAGATGTATTTAATAAAAAGAAAAGTCAAATAAATGCTCATTCTTAGGAATTTTTGTGCCGGTTTCCTCCCATAGTCCAGAAAACACAAAAGTGAATTGGTGTCTGTTGCACAAAGTGCGTGATCACGTGTGTGAATGTGTGGCCCCTTGATGAACTAGCATCCAGTCCAGGGTGCCCCCTGCCCCATTCCCTGTGCATTCTGGGATAGGTCCCAGGGTCACTGCGACCTTGTACTAGACAAGCAAGGAAATGGACAGAATGGAGGGATGATGGAATGGAGGGATGTTACAAGTTATACTATTATAAATGATCCTCCACTCCTTGACCAGGTCCTTAAGCAAAACGGTCATTAAGTGAAAAGCATGGCATGAACACGACTGTGCTTACAACTATACTTAAGCCTTCAATACTAATTTTCTTTTATCCTTCATGAAGTGGGCACTTTTAACAACATTACTCTCCCATTACTCTCACCCCAGGGTACGTTGTTGTCTGGCATACGAAATTTGGCCGCAAATGCGTACCTCGGTTGGAAAATGAATTACTGGCGTAGCTAAACTGAAGAAGTCGGTAAATGACTGATTTTACACGCAGGTTTATTACAGTATATAGCCTACAATATAAAAGGTGGTTTACACAATGCTAGTAATCTACTTCATAAAAAGCAGAATAAACACCTTACCATTCTGTACTGCGTGTTTAGCATCACTGTTCTGTTTGTTTGCTTAAAATAACGCTCAAACAGGGACTTTGCCATGCCCCGATTTCGCACTTGTAAATTCTTGACGATGGGGCGGAGCTGCTTGTGGTCACCAATTAACACGATCTGAAAAACGGTGACAGACGGAGAAAAGCAAGTTAGAAGACCTAATCACTGTTTTTAATTAAAACACAAGCACTCAGCTGCACGCTGTCCTTTGCATACGTTGGCTGACACCCAGTTTCACTGAGACAGTGTTGAAAGGCCAGACAGAGGGATTTAGTTTATTTGTTCATTTACTATAATTAGAAGATTACTCATAATTTGATGGTTAAGTTTCACAAAATAACACTGCTGTGACTACCAATCCCTTCATGCCAAAACATGTAAACTCATGCAGTTGATAGCTTTGATGCAAATACTATGACTAGTTTCAACAATATTTAGTTTCCAGGTTAGATACGTGAGTGAAACAAATCCTCAATATCACAGAAAAACTTACTACTTAAGTTGATATTGTTGTGAGGTTTCTGTAACATGTACCAGTTCAGCACCTCAACACCAACAGACAAATGACAACATCAGCCTTCTCCCCACAGCTACTCTCTATGTATCTAACATCATTATGAAAATCATGCCATTGTTTTAACGCCAGTCCTGGTTTTCATGCTAGCCTGATTTTTTCAGCCCACTGTTGTGCTGTTTCAACTGAATTTCCTTGTGTTGAGGGAATACATTTGCACTGAAATCAAAAGTTGAGAAATCTAAAATATTAAGCCATAATGAGAACCTATATAAGCAGGATTCCCATAAAAAAAGTACTTTTATACTTTATGTTTCACATTCCATGGCTGTATAATACCCTTTAATAGTAACAGAATCTTGTGTACGTATATATACACTAAATGACTGATTAGTTATCTGCTCTTCACTACGTCTTAAAAGTGTAAACTCACCTTTTCGGGTTTGTGGCTAACCAGCGGGACGAGAGTCTGGGGCTCAGTTGCCATGGCGCTTTCGTCAATAAGGATCTGGCGCACGCTGACGGATTTGGTGATGTTTGGCGTGGAGGCAGCCGTGCAGGTGCATAGGATGACGTTGTGTTTCTTCAGCTCGTGAAGTCGTGCTTCATTTAGAAGCTTCTTGTATCTACGAAGGGGGACCGTTCAAAACAAAATTGATCCGACTTAAAAAAAACACCCTATGACATAAAATTATAAAATTATAAATCTTTCTTCGGCTCTTCTAACATTGCATTTTCATAGCCAACAAGGCTCACGAAACACGCTGCAGTTTAAAGTTTGGGAAAGCAATCCGTCGATCAATATTTGTTCTTCTTCCCAAAAACTTTACTCTGAACATCACGTTATGCCCCCTGCTTTCCTGGATGTTATCTTGATTTACAACCAGCCTGACCTGTAGTCAGTATGAATCAAGCTCAGTGTTTTACAGCAGCTGCATTTTAATATTTTTGTTAGTCTTTTAACTTGTTTACTCTAATAACTCGATTTTAATCAGAATCAGAATCAGCTTTATTCGCCAAGTGTGCTGGGGCACACAAGGAATTTGCTTCTGGGTGCTTGAGACTTTCTAGTACACAGGCAATAAATGACACTATACAGACAATAAATTTCACTTACAAGAAATAAAATTTGAATTATACACACATAGGTAACACTGTACAAGTATAAGGTGAGAGGTTGAGTGCAAATAGAGTATAAGGGGGGAAATTGACAGAAGGCAGGTGACACAGCTTAGCTGTTTATGAGGGTGATGGCCTGAGGGCAGA
>JAODJX010000129.1:322460-334565 GCA_026776945.1 Isichthys henryi | reverse complement strand
TGGCAGCATCTTTTGGAGAGTCGCAGACACATCATGTTCTCACTGCTGGCATCTCGAACGATGTCCGCCTCGTAGACTTGATTATTCTGATTGGCTGCTGATGCAGGGGCCACCAGGGCTGAACAGACCGATCTCTTTAGCACGTAGCCCTCCGGGGTGTCAGGCGTCAGTGAGAAATGAACAGGGACTTTAGCGAAAAGCTCCATATCTGGAGCAAATTTCATCCCAAATCCATCTCCATAGATCTTGTCAGCCAGGGAGATGTTTTTTTGCAGACTGAGTCTGGAATTTTAATTAGATAACAGAAAACCTTTGAATCGGTGTGAACTTCAAATTGCATATAATTCAAATGTACAAATGTCATTATTGTAAAGAAAATTAAGCAAGAATTAAAGACTAGTCAGGATTGATTCTTTGGACTCTGGGGTGGCCTAATCAAAAACATACTCCATGGGGTCCCTCTACTCACCGACATGGTAAAATTTATTACTATTCTTCCAGCGTGAAGTCCAATTTAATAATATCAACAAAGAGAATTTAATAAAAACAAGTCCTTTTGTGAAAAAGAGAACACACAAATACGCATATTTGTCCTTGCAATGCACCATGTAATCAGCCACCCTTGGGGGCCCCTCCGAGCTCAGGGCCCCTGCCCATCTCCTGTCTTGCCTGTCCTGTGGCTACATCTCTGAAACTAGTTAACAGGAATATCCTTCCATCTTCTATAACCACTTATCCGGTAAAGGTAGTGGTGAGCCAGAGGCCTACCCCAGAGCATCACAGGGCACACACTCGCACACACAATGGGGAGTCCAGAGACACCAATCCAGCTTTATTAAAGCATGGTTTTGCATTGCAAGAGAAAACCTTGTAGATACACTCACTCACACGGAGCCTGAGGGGTACAATGCTGCACTGCTCACCACTGGGCCACCACACAACATACAATGCAATATGTTCAATTATAATAATAACAAAACAAACAATAACCACCCGATTAATTCCATGAAAGGATTACAGAAGGTTTTGATACCTGGAAACCACCTCTTCTAGTGCCAGTTCCTCTCTGTAGAGGAAGTTGTGCATTCGCTCTCTGTAGTTCTGGCGGGTTAAGGGACTATGGTCTTCAACTTCGGGGTTGAACTGCAAGTTCATGTGAGGAGGCTTGTACTCCTTCTGGAGCTCCTCTTCTTCCTCCTCTGTTTTTACTATGCAGGGAATGATGAACCGGTTTCCCCGGTGCCATCTCTCCAAATCCTGGATGAGGGGCCTCACACCCGTGGGCATCTGCTCTGGTAAAGGGAGCATCTGCTCTCCCACCCTCACCTGAAGTTTCTGTAAGAGCACTGGCCTCTGATCAAAGTCGAGCACCAGCCACTGGTAATGCACACCTGGGCTGAACGTGCTGGTTGAACTCAAAGTAAAGTACACAGGAATTTCAAAGGACTCGTCCCATGTCCAAAACCTCTCTCCTCTTGCATAAGTACAAGGACCTTCAGGGCTGTTGCATGTGAAACTAAATGTAGCTGCAGATTCCTTTTTCATCAATGCAACTCGAACAAGAGGCATCTGAAATAATTCATGCATGAAGCATTAGGCAGTCAATCATGGGAGTTATGCAGTGTCTGATTGTATAGAGGGGACAGTTCATATAAGTGAACCATTAAACAAATTTATTGAGAGTTAAATGATCAAATGAAACTTTTATTATTATTATTATTATTATTATTATTATTATTATTTTGTTAATGCATTCTGAAACTTGCTAGGCAAATCCTCACCAGGACTGGTTAAGAATAACTGACCTCTGATGTTATTTTGAAAGTCCACTTTAAAGGCAAGTCCGTCAAGTGACCAACAGCAGATAGATCCCTGTCACAGTGCACAGTGACACCAGGCACAGACTCAGACATCTGCAAAGAAGAAGATCTGAGGTTAAAGTATGAGTTCTGAGTAATTTGGGGAAAATATAGGTGCCCTGGATGGCCAGGATTAAGAGTTGAGATCTTACAATGAGAACTTCACTGATGCTCTCCCTGTACTCCTGGAGTAATGTCTCCTGGTAGGACAGCAAACCCGCTTCAGCTGCTTTCATTTTCCTCTTTCGCGCATTCTTGTCCCGCATGTGCCATTCTATCAGTTCCTCTAAAGAGTGAGCTGAGGTACAATTATCCCCATACACACAAGTAGAAGGTCTGTGGAGAGAAGTTTCAGGCAGATTTGTGTCTAACTGTCAATACCGAAACAGTTCAAGTTCTGCTGCTACTGTGTATAAAACCAATTCTTCATCTAAATACTTTGAAAACTATATTAAGGAATAATGCACACCAAGCCATGCATTAATTGCTGAGAACTGTGATGTGCAGTGAAGTAAATGTAAAAATGAATGTTTCATGTCTTGCAGTGCATTACCAGCTATATAGCATGGTTACTGCACATTTGGCTTACATGTGTGTAGATAAAGATGCCAATTTTATGTTTATAAGCTGAAAACACATCTATTAGTAGAACTGCTTTGGTCAATGATCAAACATTTTTCTGAGATATTACTCAAGCCACCATCATTCATTAAAAATTGTTCATTGCTATGACCAAAAGCCAGTTGTTAGATCAAGATTGTCTAATTATTATAGCTCTGTGATTTGTCTGGCTGGCACTATGGGTGAAGTTATAGAAAATTAATGAACAGCCTTCTGACCAATCAGATCTAAGAATTAAACAGCGGCTTGCTACATCTTGTATGTTACGCTACCTTTCACATATCTTGTAGGATTGGTTCACATTTTTAGGTGGGTCACGATGCTTCCATTCTACCGTTGCATCAGTGAAGATCATCCTCTCATGTTCAGGAGTAGAGCAGTGTTCCATGAATCTTTCCTCTGAGGAGAACCACTTCTTACATACGTGACAATGAAACTGAGGAGAGCTGACCAGAGGCTGCACTGGCTGATTTGGAGAATGCACTGGCTGATTTGGAGGCTGCACTGGCTGATTTGGAGAATGCACTGGCTGATTTGGAGGATGCACTGGCTGATTTGGAGAATGCACTGGCTGATTTGGAGAATGCACTGGCTGATTTGGAGGATGCCCGGGTGATTTGTTCTGGACTCTTTTAACCACGCTAATAAGCTGACTGTAGTCGAGATGTTGCTCCTTCAGAAAATTCCACACCGCGGCCTCCTCAGAACTTCTTGCATAGGTGCAGCGTGTTCCATGGACTGTGCAGCCGCACCCCTCCACGAAATACCAACAAGGAAAATACTCCCGTGGTATTGGGAATGCCGGTGGACGTTTTACAGGCCTCAGTTTCTCATGGGATCCTTCCCACCTGGCCAAGAGAATATTTCCAGTACACTGAGGGTGGTCTTGCCAGAATATACAAAACGTTATTTCACTTTCTTTTTTGCAGCAGCAGGAGCAGGCAACATGAAGGTTAACTGTTCTGGATACAGTAGCCTGAATTGGGCCTTGTCTTGCCATTGTGAGTAATTATACGCAGTATAGATTTACTCCATTTATGTCCTGAAATTTGCCCAAAATCAGCTGCCTTTTCATCTCATCAGTCCAGGTCTATTTTCTGGGGGGAGAAAAAAAAAACCATTTTTTTTTTTTTTTTTAAGAAAACAACTTCAAATTTTCAAAAACATTTCTCTGGTAACCTTACTTACTGCAGTATTCAATTTCCCCTTACATAGTTAACTACTGAATAGGAAATTATAAAACTATGCACACAGTCTAACTGTGATCATGGCAAAATGCAGTCAGTACATTACTTTCATTTCTGACGGCATTCAAATATGATTTGAGGAGAGGTTTAGAAATAGCAAACAAACACTTTGACAGGCAAAAAAAATCTGACAACCACACATACTACAAGCATTTTAGAAAGTAGATTAAACTAATGGGATGACATCCTTGCTGACACCAAAAAGTGCACCAGCCAACTAAGCAGAGAACAGCAGCGTAATCACTGACACAAAGCTAGTCAGTATCACCAAAATGTTGGCAGAAAGCCCACGTGCTTGGCTTAGGAAGTCTGTTGCCGAGCAACACATAAAATGGTGAATGCAGCTACATCAAAAACCTTGGGACAAAGTTACAGAAGTTAAGAATGTAGCCAGAACTGCCCACGCATGCATGACCAAATCACTGTAGCTGATGTGTTGTTATAGAGGTTTAAATTATGATGAACTGTTTCGTCAATGAAATTTGTTAAAATAGAAGGACAAACTTAACAGAGAAAAAAGAAAAACACACTTACCTTCAGTTACCTTCCGAAATTGTGATTGGCTTAAAAAGTTCATTACATGCATTTGTTAACAAAAAGAACAGGCTTCATAATTCAAGCACAGCAAGATGAGCAGATGGGCAGAGAACTGTCAAAACACCGTCTGTATTTATACCATGTACACACACCACACCCACTGCAAACTCCACTTCCTGCATCAGCACTCGTGACTCAACATGTGCTTTCATTTTCAAGTAAATGAAACAGAACGGGATGTCGAAAATGAGACAAACAAAACCTAGAACACTAAGATGAATTCAAAACAAAAGCATATGAACAACTTTAAAATACAGTGTATCGATCTTTAATATGAAATGCTTTTTACCAAAGTGTGAATTCAAAAATTTCACAAAACCCATCAGTGAATACAAAACATTTGACCCTAGGAAGAAAAAAAGGTATTTATATGTTGAATAAAAAAATCTATAGTAGCAAGGTAAAAAAAAAGTAAATAATTTATTACTACACTTTCAATATACAGTATTTTAATTACTGTGAACCTAACCGACCAATTTTACATTAAATGTACTTTATTTACATGTCAATCATATCACATATTTACATACAAACAAAATTACTCCAGTATATTTACTGAAATGGTCTGTATTAAGACCAGCAGGCTTATGGGAAGACGCATCACTATTCTGGATTATTTGTAACAGCATGTATCTAAAGACAAATGAACAAAATAGTGTTGAATATACATGAATGATTCATTCATTCATTCATTCATTCATTCATTTTCTATACAGTTGTCCATAAATGGATATCAACAATAACCAGATGAAACTACAAAATAAAAATGTCAAATATTTCAAAGTATGACTGCAGATAATGTACCACTCTGCTATTCCATACTGGAAGGTACCCTGTATTCGTCAACTACACTCACGCATGACTAAAGATGATGGAAAGCTAATGCATCTCTTGGCTACTGATACGAATCTAACAGACAGAAATGAGTTTCGGTCACTTGAAGGCCATTAATGCACTGTACACATTGGTACTGTACAGATTAGGTTACCATATATGACAGAGGTTCACTTTGGCCAAATAAGTTTCAAGAGCAAATGACCACATTCTTTAGAGTAAAGTGACCATCGTTCATGAACATGTCACAAACATTCTACAATGAATAGTCCATAAAACTTAGTGTTTATACTGAAAATGGTTGGGGTTTTTGCAGCAATGCAGAAAAGCAGTTTTCTTTTTCCAAAGCAACCGGTCCGCCCCATTCGCTACTGCTTTTCCAGAGCTGGATCCATGTCCTTAACTTCGATGATTGCAGTCTCCTCGGCTTGTGTGACGACCGTCTCGATGCTGCTGGTTGGCACAGCAACAATAGTGCTGCCAGCCCCCGTCACGTTTTGTAGCGTGGTCCCCAGACCAGGCAGGGTCAGCAGCTGGAAAGGGCTGACCACTTTGACAATGGTACCTCCATCCTGGATGGCGGCCGTACTGAGAACGGTCAGGTTTGACGCATCAGGTTGGATCTCCACCGTGCTGGGAAGGCCAGTAGCCGGTGTGGCTAGGACTGTGTAACCCCCAAGAAGGGGTGAGGTTGTGGCCGTAAAGGTGGCTGTTTGTGGCGAGTTGCCAATGGTGGAGCCCTGAATGGCTGACATTACCTTGTCCAGGGGAAAGTTGGCCAGTTGAGTCAGTGGGAGCCCTGAGGCCAAAGTGATCTGCGCAGGCTGGCTGGGGAGATGCGTGGAGATGGGTGTTGGTCCAGAGACAGCCCGTGTGAGCCGGGGTCGTTTGGGAGTCGGAGGAGAGGGTGCCGGCGAGAGGGTCATGAGAACGTTGTTCAGATGCTGGGATTTGCTCTTCAGTTCTTTTGCGCGTTTTCGGTGCTCGTCGCACTGCTGTTCTAGGGCTGTGGAAGAACAGAGACAGGGAGGAAGAAGAACCTTAAATAGCTGGAAATCACTGCAAGCGTGTCGAGCCCGGGCCTGGATTTCTGCTCACCGACTAAGCTGCGTGTGTACTGCTCTCGGTACCGATCCATTTGGCTTTTGTGACTCGTCAGCACCTTCTTCACAAGGTCCAGCATGCCAAAATTCTGCACTATGTTATTCAGCAGCACTGCATCTGAGGAAAACAGCAAGTGATTTCACACAAGTAGAGGCAAATTCGAACTTCTGCGCAAGTACTCTTAATGTACCTTTAAATCTTTTAACGTTATATCTCGGTAAAGGCTCTGAGGCTTCTCCACAACAAAACACCCAACTTGATATTCATCACATGCAATGAGAACCAGGTGACACTGACCATTGACCTGTAATGGGGGCTGCTGAATTCGGTCTTGTAGGCCCTTCAAGGTTTCTTTCACCTCTTTCTGAAACTCCTCAATGACCTCTTCCAAAAGACCTGCATCCTTCAGTCCTTGCCAAAAAGCAACTGTATCCTCTACAAGCACAACCCAGAAAACCAGGTGAACACGGGCAACACAAACCTAACCCTAAGACACAGCATCAGTAACTTGGTATATGGGGAAATCTCAACACGAGACACACCTCCTATCGTTGTCACCCACTCTGTGCTGTCCTCGGAGGCTTCTATTGTGAACGTTGTTGGTGAGCCATTCACTGGAAAGGACGACAGCACAGGAATGAGCACAGGAAGCTAGCGTGCCAATAAAAGGACACAGGCCACAACCAATGTTTGTCTGCGATCCGTTTACACACTACATAAAGAACTGGTCTTTGAAGTACTTTTCAGAAGAGAAAGTGAACTATATGCACATGTACTGCGCACTATCGAAAAGTCAGATTAACATAAAGCAATTATATTCTATAAGCACTTAAACAATAACCTCCAGCATAGGGTTACATGATTAAAAAAAAAAAAACTGCTTTATTGACAAAACAAAACAGGATGAGCAAGTCTGCCACAAAAATTGCCATACAGACAAAGTCATAAACTTTAGTTACTCAGAGTGTATCATTTTGCTAAACAATGATGTTGTCTACACATAGGCAAATAAAAAATGTTTGTACATAGGAAGGCCTTTATTTTCCGTCCAGGTACATTTCAGTTTGCGATTCCTCGGTCTCACCCAGTATCGGAATACTCTTTGCCCAAGGCAGCTTGCTATAAAGACTCTTTCACGTATTTCACATGAATTCATCACACCTGAAGGTGAAGGCGGCTGATTGACAGGGTTACAATAAAAATTCGAGCAAATAATTTATAATAAAATAATTAAAATAATCAGGGCACAGTTCTCTGTACCACAGCATCCACAGACCCCATCTACATCGCAAAGGAAACCATGAGGATTATAGATAAAGGATTACCGTCAGCTGATGAGGGAGTGACTGGTAGAAATTCTGTTGACTGCTGAGTGCTAAATGACACCCTGCTCCCCACCAGGTCGATCTTGGTGCTACGACACGTATTGGAGCATACCTTGGAGTGCTGATAGAAGTCGAGCTCCCCTGAATCCATTATTTTCCTACGAGAGCAAAACAAATTTAAAATGTATACTTCTTAAGGTTCATCACTGACCCTTAAAAAGAATAACCCCAAAAGTGGTAGACAATTGCTAAACACACAACACGATGGCTGGAAGGACGCGCTTAGAGACATCTGTAAAAGCTGACCAAACAAACATTTATTTGTATTGATGTGTTTTCTGGAGAGTAATAGTGCTCTCACGTAACAGTACATTTTCTGTTTCGTGAAAATACCAGAGTATGCACCGCATTCCCAGGAAATGAAAGCGTAGGTAGGTCTTAAAATAGCAACATGCCATAATTCAAACAAAAACAAATAATAGGAGAGCAAAGGTCTCCCAGCATCTGACTGCTGTACGACTGCAGTAAAAGTCAAAATATATTCAGATAAGACTGACCTATCTCCATGCCTGTAATAAAAAAGGAAGTCACAGGTACTGAAAGGCAGAGCTCAGAAAAACACACCTTAACATGATTCCGTTCAAGCGGATCGCTCGTTTCCAGTCTTTCAGCGTGGACTTCCCAGACAGATGGACAAACTCTTTGGGGCTGATGAGATGTTCATTGTACTGAAGAAATGATAAGAGTGAAGGTACAGAAATGAACACAGACACATACGCTCATACCAGAGTAATAAAAAGTGTCATTTTGTTCTACAGATCATCTGTCAAACTCACTTGGACACATTTGATGTTGATCCCGGGACAAACAAACTTCTTCCAAATGAGTACACCCTTACTATCCCCACATGTAATGGGGTAGATGATCTCAGGCTCCATATTCTCTGCTTCCTCGGAAAGCTTCATGGCTGAAAACACCAAAGAAGTACGATGTTAACTTTGCTCTGCACATAAGCCAGGACATTCCGTAAGAATCAGGCGCAAAGAAACTCATAGTGCACTGTTTTTACTAAAGAAAACTCTAAAGCCTAAAGTTACAGAATACTTAGAAAGAATATAAATCCCCGTTTATTAAGCATATTGCTACATATTGTAACAATTCTCCATCAAAAATATCATTTAAAATTGTAATAAATAACTATACGTTATCAAAGTACACTCAAAACCCTAATACAGAATCAAATCATGACTTTGGACCCCATCTACATAAAGAATAGTTTAGGACGTAGGACAGAAAGGACACAGAATGAAGGCTTTCCCTGTCTCGGTTGTCACCAAGAAGCCTCTGGCAGTGTTTATTTTCAGCTTAGTTTCGATTTGCTGCGTTTAGAGTTTTGACTGGCAAATAGCTCAAACTGAAATTAAGGATGATTGACTGAACCATGCAAAGAAGGGCCGCCAGAACGAATGGGTGTCCTACTGAGGATGTGCGTTTCCATTCTAGGGTTACGGTAATGAGGCCAACACACTGCCAGGTGACAGAGAAGCAAAAAGAAAGCCGTTATAAAAATTAACAATAAAAACTTAATTGAATGGGGGGGGAGGGGGGGGACTCAGAATCAGGACATAAGGCAATAATTGTGGTTTGCGCAGATTTACAGAGAGCAGGGTAGAAAAAGAAAATATTAAATATAACAAGGACTGAATGTGAATGTGAGACTTTGTCTCCAAGAGGACTGTCCCCTCCTACATTCCTGTCATTGCATGAATGATTAAGGTATGTCCATTGATATGCATTCACACCTATATACGCACGATAGGTCTCCTGACATTAGTGACTCTTAAAAAATAATGGAATGCACATCTAGTTTCTGTGTACATAATGCATAGTCACACATATTTGTATGACAAATAAGCTGATGCCAAACAGCTGGCAAGGATTTTTTATTTATCGATTTATTTCTTTTTTAACCACAGCTCTTAAAAAATTACCTCAAGATGGACAAGCAGTATAGATATAATATTTCCCCATTTTCTTCTGAGTTTAGTAATTCAGGTGATATTTAAGAAACACGGAAAACAAGGGTAACTTGGAACCAGCTAAAGCTTAAAGGTTTACTCAAATTAATCAGCAGAAAAATGTCACATTTCAAAGACGTGAACTCAAATATGTCAGCAATATGTTAATGGACACACCTAAATCATTCATGCAATGAAAGGAATAAGGAGGGGACAGTACTTTTGGAGATGAAGTCTCACATTCACATTCAATCCTTGTTATGCAAGTAGTTTTAATATTTTCTTTTCATTATTAATCTATAGTGCATCCCACAAAGTTAATATAATACATCACAGACATCTTGATATAGTCATTCTACATCTATTAAATTGTAAGTGCTACATTTCATAAATATCAGTGTAATCGTCTGATTCAGGAGTGGATAAGCAGTTATGAAGGATCCCAAACAGAGAACTGCCAACCCTGCACCACACGTAACGAGGCGTGTGACTGTATCTTACAAAGAAATCTAGAAAATAGGCTTCTTAACTCCTCAGTCGCATAACCTTTATTCAGGAAAATACTGGACGGTGCGAGAGTAACTGGTGCTCCTTATCTTACTATGTTCAAGGCTGAGAAAGAATCACGGAACAAAGGTGGGTTTCACCCAGGTGCACAAATTGGGTTACATATCATGAGCTGCACATCCTGGTACTGATGCTAACAGAAATTCTTCTAATGAAAGCCAACAAAGATACACTAGTGTAAAGAGAGCAGTCTGTAGCTCAGATACCTCTAACTTACAGCAACAGAATTACATCAGGGTGTCTACTCTAGCTATGCTAACTAACTTTCCTTAGTTTCTGTTTTCACCCACAAGTGGCTCCAACGGAATATGCAGGTGTGGGTTGTGCTACAATTTAATTAATCACTTCCTTGAATCAGTCTCCTTCCCACACTCTTCACTTTCAGGGACAATCCATCCGTCTTATAACCTCTTATCCACACACACATAAACATACACTGTGGCCAATTTAGTGATGTCAGTTAGCGTAACTGCAAGTCTTTGAACTGTAAACAGAAGCAACCGGAGAAAAGCAGGACGACACGGGGAGCACATGCGAGCTCCACGTACACAGGTGGGATTCGAACCCCCCCCAAGCATGGAGGTGTGAGTCAACTCACAGAGCCACTATGTCATCCCTTATCAACGATAAAACATCCAAACTTACACCATGGAAGGCTCGGAATTCTCATGGTGAGACATTCGATCATAATCAGTTCCTCATGATCAGTTTAGTATAGGACAGGGGTCACCAACATGGTGTCCGCAGGCACCAGGATGCCCTCAAGGACCACATGAGTCACCTGTGGACCTGTTCTAAAAATAGCACAACTCACCAGTGAGCAGCGTCTAAAATGTAATTTAATCCTGTTGTTATTCCTCTTTAATCACATTTGCATTTATATAGATTTGAAAATTACAATATCTAAAAAAAAACACATTTAAAATATGTTTATAATATATGAAGTTTAGGAGGGCATTTCACACTGGTAGCCCTTCGTGTGGCTCAATACCAGTGAAGTAGCCCTCAGTTTCAAAAAGGTTGGTGACCCCTGGCTTGGGGTCTTTTTCTGATGTCATCGCCTCGCATGGGCACAATGAACCCAGTCCTGGCTAACATTACCTATTACTGCCTCCTTCTCCAGAATGGGCGTTGCGGTAAAGGCGGCGGCTTCAGTCTCAGCTTCCATGCTGTCCTCCGTCACCTCGTGTCTGAGCAGTAAATTAAAAGCAATGTTAGCTTGACCACAACGCTGACAACCTACGGAGAAAAAGTCTGAGAAATCTGCATTACCATCTATACACAGAATGATCATAATTACACTGTGTGCAACAATTTCCATATGCAGTCATTATTTGGTGGTTTAGCCGATGTCTGTATAGTGGAGAGGAGGAGTGATGGCAGGAGAGAGCGAGATGGGGAAGGGGTGTGAGGAAAGGGTGCAGAACCAGGAGGGGAATAAGGCAGTGGGGGAGCTGAAGCCTGAACCTGGGTATGGTCTGGAAAGGCACATAGATGTCTAATCTGTTTAAGAACTCATCAGCACTATCCGAGTTCCGCTCCACCACCTGATCACTGGTCTGCACACCAGTAAGTTTCTTCATTCCATTCCACATTTTCTATGGGATGTTCCGCTGAAGCGTATGGTCCAGCTTATCCCTGGGCCAATGACCTTCTTTTTAAGATATCCTGAATCTCCTCACTTTGCTAAAAACCTATATGTCCTTTTTCATTTGAAAGGCCCTTCAGATTTCTCATTATCCGGCATGTTTTCTTGGGGAACCAGCACAACTGATATATCTGCAAATGTCCTTGCGGATGGGGCGGCATGGTGGTGCAGTGGTTAGCACTGTTGCCTCACACCTCCGGGACCCGGTTTCGAGTCTCCGCCTGGGTTACATGTGTGCGGAGTTTGCATGTTCTCCCCATGTCGTCATGGGGTTTCCTCCGGTTT
>JAODJX010000129.1:261290-277861 GCA_026776945.1 Isichthys henryi | reverse complement strand
AGCCATTCAGGTCTGATGTCAGCATGGAACCAAGCAACAGCAAGGGAAGGCCATTAACTTGCAGAGCCCAGGGATTTTGAGCGTAATTCGACACCTGGCAGGGAGCATGTTAATGACCTGATGTCATGTCAGAACTTCCTGATGCGGGAAAGGGGAAGGAACCCAGCGCAATTAGAGAGGCGATTTTTATTAGTCAAGGCTTTACTTGACCCCTGTGGCACAAAAATATCATTCCCTGACTCAGCTGTTATGCACTCGAATCTGGCAGCATCTATGACTATGCCCATATGACCGAAGGGTTATATTTGTCATCCAGGGAATGTCTCTGACTCAGCAGTAGCAAAAATAATCAGCAATTCTTAAGACTATCAAAGGAATTGAAAGCATGTGAAATACACATCATCTGTAAACCAAATTGTTACAGAGCACATATAAGGTGTCATTTGAGGTACCTGACATTTCACATAATAATACATATAAAATATTTCATACACATTTTTAAAGAATATTTAGGTTTCTGCCTTGTGCCAGATCTTGTTGGCATTAAAAGTGCAGAATTCTCCACTAGTTTCTCATAAACATGAATTACGGTTCCTGCTTTAAATGGGAATTTAAATGCTGACTTGAGTACCTCCAGACACTGGCCAAATTAATAAGGCTCCCACATGCTGCAGCCTTTCAGTTTTTTATAGCTGCGAATCAGGAATTGAATTTCTTCACAAGGCTACGGAGACCTGCCAGAGTGTGAATAGTTTTGAGCCACAGTGCTGACCTGTTTCAGATACCTCCTCTGACAGCCGACACGGCATGGGAGAAAAAGGCTAAAACGTTCCTTCAAGCGCAATCGGAAAATAAACGAATCCGTTAAGATCAACTTGGGAGAAAAATTTTTCAAAAACATTACAGAGCCTTGAAAGTCCAACATATCTGCCCAAGGAGGCTGAAGCTTTCATGGGCCGAGCGGTTTCACTGTTCTGCTGTTCTCCGCAGTGGGCCCACAGTGATCACCAGAACGGGAAGGTGATTTGACCAGATTAGCATCCCTCATGCAGGCTCAGAAGCAGGAGAAGCAGCCTTCAGAGCATACAGCATCAGAGCTGCTTACTCAGGATTTCAACGTGTATTATGGGATGGCGGGGCCCTGTCATGTGCTTATGGGATGTTCTGTGAATGCTGGCATGCATAGCTGAGTTTTGCCTGCTGGTATCGAATAGGGCTAGGTTTGTTTTGCTTGCTTTGGTGGCCCAACCCCTAGCAGATGTGTGATGTTTCCTTACTGATTAACCCTTCAATTGCTGCAACAAGTGGAAAGGAGAGACATAAATAAATTCTGTTAAGTGACTGAAAAAATGTATAGGTGCATTATAGTATTAAAAAAAAAAACATTTAAAAGTAATTGCTCCGTGTTTAAAATGTTCCTTTCTCTCAGACCATGAAAGACAGACATTCACCTGCATCTCCTGTGGAAATAATTTGAATCTAAATGAAAAATAAATTATAGACTCCTAAAGGTACAGTCCAACTGCCATCATTGTTGATTCCATTGGGTAAACCGCAAAAGTGGAGTCAGTGACTCCCAACGTTTTATGAACAGGCTGAACTAGTCACATCTGTCTGTTTGCATCACAAAAATGATGTCTGCACTCTATTGTACCTTTAAGATCAATGGCTTGGCCATTACCTTGATCTTATTATTAGTAAATTAAACAAAAGCACACCATACACGTTGTAAACAGCATGCACTAATGGTGCTCATTGTGAATTTACTGGCATCTACAATACTAATCTCGAGATAACAAAATTATTTCAGAATATAGAATTTTGACCTCTGTTCACACTGATATCAAGTGCTCAAGTCAATTACTCTTTCCATGATTAAATTTAATTTGTAATTTATAATATCACCTTCTAATCACCTTTTACTTCAGTAATAGGTGTATTTCAGTAATAAATTATTCTGAAATAATTTATCTTCGACTTGATTTGAATCGATACATTCTGAGAACAGGTTAGCGTGCAATATAAACATTAAAATCTGATATCGAAACATTGGTGGTCGCCAGTAATATCACGTTCATGATAAAAGTGCAAATATGTAAAAATCAACATACGTAATGGCAATAATTAAGACATGGAGAATTGTATAACATTATATGTCATGCATGTGTAAGTATTTTAAAGGTGACGCCTCTATATAACTTTCTCTAGCTACTGTAGTATGGCTCTATGAGAATATCTGAGTCGGAAAACCAGAGCCACACTTCAGCTTTGTTTTGAAAAGCTAATATAATGGAAATATAAAAGGTGGATGCAAGGGTGGGTGCTTGCTTTTATGTCCTGTTTAATATATGTACAAATATGTGTGTATATATATATAATAAATCCACAAATATGGTTATGACACAAACAAAAACATTGCAATGCAATTCACACGGGTAATAAACCTGTCACCCACTAAGTAATAACTTTGCTGTTAATGAAATATATCTATATGCCAACATTATGAAAAATAAAGCAATTTAATATAGTTGGATTTACAGCGTCGTCATAGTGTCTCGCAAGGGAATGTTAACACGACATACCTGTAACGTGAATTGGAGGCTAATTGTGTAAAGAAAGCACATTTATTATGCTACGAGTAAGCCTGGGGTTTGTGCTAAATGCTTTGGTGCGTCACTGAAGAAGTCACAATGGGTGCCAACCTCCCGCTCATTCGCCTGACCTGGAGAGCTCTTCTGCCTGAATTCTTCATCCTGCATCTCAATCAGCACTTTAGCATGGCACCAAACAGAGAAACGGAAAGGAATCTGTGAGGGTCAGGATCTCAGCGACTGCAGAACCGACACGAAACGGGGGAGGCGGGGCATGCAGATGGGGCGGAGTCATAAACATGAGACGTGGTCACAGAACAAAACACAACCTATTTTCTCTATTAATCCCGCCGCTCACATTTATGCTGAGGCAATTCCAAGTTGTTTATAAGGCTGTGGGCATACAGGGGTCCAGCATTATCATTAGCCAATGACATGTTTTGAATCATTGAGTGACAGGGTAAGGGGCCTACTAGCTTTCACCTGGAGGCCATGAATCTGTGACCCCACCCCTGTATGCTCCCCTGCCTTAAATAAATGGAAAATTACCTGTTCTTTTACCATCTCCCAAGCATTCTGAGAAACACACCCACCCACCCCGAGGCACGACATCAAACGCACACCAAACGCTCACAAACACTTCAGTAATAATTCATTTCTTTCTGTCGAAGGTCAGAAAGAATAATGATGAGGCGGGCTGACACAGCGGAGCTACCCTTACCTTCGGAGTTCTGTCGCGACGCCGCTCCCTTAATGCGGAAGGCCTGCCGGGTACGGCTGCGGTCTCCGAAGCTCCAGCTTTTGGGCACCTTGCTGGGGCTGTCCTCCATGCTGTTATCGGCACTGGGGGACCTGCACCTGCTCTGCCCCTGGGGGGAGCCCTTGCCCTTGGACCCAGAGTTTCTGGGACTTGAGAAGACCCTCTCCTTGAGGCTGACCTTTTGGCTGCAGGGCACAGGAAAATGCAGGAAAACTCATGCAGGAAAACTCTTTTTTTATGTTGCCAAACTTGCCAAGTCCTGAAGATTAATGGTAGTGTGAAGGCTAAAGCACATGGATTTGTAACGTGAAGGTCAGTGTTTTGAGTCCCGCAAGGCCTCCTGCTGCAGCAGCCTTGAACAGGGCAGCATTGCTGCCCCAAAACAATGTCCAGTTATTTAAACGTTTAATCCAAGCAACTCGATATCAGTGATAACCAGCTTTTTCTTTTTAGTGGAATTGGTGTGAATCTAGGCATTTGTGCCGGACGAGATGTGCAACTACTAACAAGTTTGTGTATTATCTATAATCACATATCCCAGTTCCTAAAATAAAATATATCTCGTGAAATTTGTCAATTGAAATATATCTAAAATGAAATATTTTTAATGATATGTATCAGCTGGAATGCATGGAAGTTCTTATACAGCTTTTACGCAGCAAGAGCTGTGTTTCATATTCGTAAGAATATCTCACTGCATTAGTCGCATTTGTTAAGGGCTGAGACATTGATTCAGACAGTCAGGCTGACTGTGGGACAGTTTGATTTAGCCTGTTAGTGCCCTTCAAACACAGCCTGGTTTATAGTAAAGGAAAGATACTGTACAAGCACGAGTGAAACCCCAGTGAAGGAAAAAAATAAGCATTACAGTGAAGATAAGGGGCAGCTAGCTGGCTAAGCCTTACAAAATGGTGTTTTAAACTAAATGGAGTCATCAAATACAAAGGGTGTAAGGGGTGAGACGTGAGGAATTACAATCAGAAATGACATGCAGACTGTCCCCAACTGATGACTGGGTTCTGTTCCGACAGACAGGCCATAAGCAGAAATGAGCATGTTTTGGTCATAAGTTGCACAGCTTGTAGGTCTGGGACGGTCTGTATTAGAAATGAAATGACTGTCTGCACTCCAAAGTGCATTAAAGATTATAGGTCTACCTACAGGCACTCATTATCCCTGAGAAAAATGGCATCCAGCCTGGACAACAGCACAGTTCAAAGAGTTGGGGGAAAGGCTGATTTTGCCTTTCAGCACTGACCTGGGGGAGGACTCTGCCTGGGCATCCTTCCTACGGACAGAGCAGAGACATTCTGAGGTGGGCATCACTGTATTTGTGCCCAGTTTTCACAAACATAGTTATAACAGCAGGAAAGTGCTCGACCATAGTGCTTTCTGTGCATAATAAAGCTTTAGCACACGCTGATATAATGGTAGCACAAAATATAACATAAAATGCATCCTTAACATATTTATTGTCTTTTTACTTGTATTTATTTCTCATAATTTTTTCTGCTACTAGACAAAGGAATTTCCCTCAGTGGGGATCATTTAAGTTGCATCTTACTTTTTTCTTATTTGTTAATATATTCGGATATAGATGGGTACCCTGCTGGGCTGTGCTGTTCACCGTCTAATATGTATGAGTCACACATGGGTAATTTATCCTGCACTGACCTGAATGACAGTCCTGACTTGCTTTTTAGATTTCGCAGAAGGTCCAGTTGATTCAGAGGAGGAATCAACCTACAGAATGGGTGGGGGGTTATTCTCAACAAATACATGATTTTAACAAAATAACTAAACCCCAGGTTTTTCTTCTCTCAAATACATGGGAGACAGTAACCTGCATTTATTAGTGCAATTAGACTCTTCTCTTGACCCATAATTGAATGAGTAGGATGGAGAGATAATTCATGGGCAGATCAATAAGGAGAGGTGGAAAAGCAAACCAGAATCAGCCTGATTTTAATCAACAGCCGGGTCACTTAAAAGTCAAGAGAAAAACAGAATAAGACATAAATCGGAGGACAGGATTACAGATATTTGTCTGTGGCAATTAGATCCATGACCCAGTTTTCCTTTTTTAAAAAGAATTAAAGTCCACTGTTAAATGACAGCACCCTATTTCATGATTTGCACTGAAAATTACATCAATAACATAATGCGATCGAGTCAGTACAACATGGAGACCTGACACCATGTCTAATGGTTTGCTTTTTTCAGTGACACTGTGCTATAAAAATGTCAGTGTTTCCAGGAAAAATACCATCAGAACACTAAACTCTCAACGGCCGCCCAAAGCCAAGGTGATTACAAACATTCTGGGAAGACACAATCTACAGACATGCAAGTAAAAGTGGGCTCTGATCTGAGGTACAAGCACCCCAGATTACCTGTACATTGGGACGGATACGGCTCTCTCATAATAATCCCAGGTAGACTGCAGGTCCGTCCTTGTCAGACTGGTAGCATAGAACCTCCATGCCGCCTGGTTTGGAAAACAAACACACAGAAGTGATGGTTAACCCCATGAGCCAATCGAAAACCAGCATCCACGTGCCCCACCAGACAACCCAGCTCACTAGCTGTAAACGCCCACCGACAACGGGCAAAAAAAATCATTCCCCGTTCCCCACTCAATGCGCACAGATACTAAAAACAGGGGCGTGAAGCACGTCTTACTAACTGTTCACTCAATTCACCTTTTAGTTTGTGCTTTCTGTGTCTAATGCCAGCAGAGAGGAATCTTTCATGAAATTGAACAAGATTCCTTGACGCAGTATTGATGGCATGTCAGTATGTTTCAGAGGAAAAAAAACACATCGTCTTTCAGTGGGGCCTGATACATTGTCAATAGCCAAGGAAATACTGCATGCTGCATACAATCTTTTGCCAGGATAAAGAAGCTAATTAAACTCAACAGAGATCACCTTTTCACTATGGCTACCTGTCCCTTTGTTTGTAGGAAGGAAAATGTCCCGGTTCTTATGGATTGCCCTGCTTTGCATATCCCATGCAAAGTCTGCATTTTCTACACAACTTATCTTGGAGCAAAAGTGCATTATTCACCTGAATGAGGCCAGCTGCTGGATTCCTCCGCTTCTCAAAGTGCTTTTGCCTGTGCTGCTCCTGGACTTTCAGGGCAAACCCAGAGCCCAGAATACCCTATGGGACAGAAAATAAGCTGGCACTCAGAAAAACAGCATTGATGGCTTTTCACGAGTGCCAAGGTATAGAAATCAATAAATTGAGTATAGGAGGTGAGTCTTTGAGTAAATCCTCTACGTATTACAAAAGGGTGTGAGTAAGGGTGTGAGTGATGTTGAGAGTATAGGGCTTTTCTTCATCCATCCATCTATCCATCCATCCATCCATCCATCCATCCATTTTCTGCCACTTATCCGGGGTCAGATCACGGGGGCAACAGTCTAAGCAGGGATGCCCAGACCTCCCTCTCACCAGCCACCTCTTTCAGTTCCACCAGGCGAATATCAAGGTGTTCACAATCCAGTCAAAAGATACAATATCTCCAGCGAGGCCTTGGTCTGGCCAGAGCCTCCTCCTGGTGGGACATGCCCGAAACACCTCTCCAGGGAGCCGTCCAGGAGGCTTCCTAGATAGATGCCTGAACCACCTCAAGTGGCTCCTCTACTTTGAGCTCCTCCCAGTCGTCTGAGCTCCTCACCCTATCCATAAGGCTGAGCCCAGCCACCCTGTGGAGGAAGCTCATTTTGGCCGCTTGTATCAGCAATCTCATTCACTACCCAGAGTTCATGACTATAGGTGAGGATAGGAACGGAGATCGACCGGTAAATTGAGAGCTTTGCCTTCTGGCTCAGTTCCCTCATTACCACAACAGAACAGTACAGCATCTGCACTACTGCCAACACTGCACTATCCATCTGTCGATCTCCTGTTCCCTTCTTCCCTCAATTGTGAACAAGACCCCGAAATACTTAAACTCCTCCGCTTGAAGCAGCACTTCATCCTCACCAGGAAAGGGCGATCCACCCTTTTCCGGTCGAGAACCATGGCCTCAGATTTGGAGGTGCTGATCCTCATCCCAGCTGCCTGACACTCAGCTGCAAACCGCCCAAGTGTATGCAAATGTGTATAGGTCACAGTCCAATGTCTGCAAAAAGTAAAGACATGATCCTGAGACCCCCAAACCAGAACCCCTCCGTCCCTTGAATATACTTTGAAATTCTTTCCACAAAAGTTGTGAACAGAATCGGTGACAAAGGGTAACACTGGCAGAATCCAACACCCATTGGGAGTGAGTCTAACTTACTGCTAGCAATGCGAACCAAACTCTCACTCCATCTGTACAAGGACTTGATGGCCTGCAACATCAGACCCCATACCCCATTCTCCATAGACCTTCCCAGGGAGGCTGAGGAGTGTGAATCCCCTTAAAACTGGAACACAGCACTGTCTCTGACATGTACGCAGTGTTTAAGAAGTGTATCAGCTAAGACAGCCCCACAACATAAAGAGCATTCAAGAGCTCAGGGTGAATGTCATCCACCCCCGGAGCCTTCCCACTGAAGGGTGAAGAGTTGTTACTACTACAGAGGGGGGGCAAGTCCCCCTCTGAGTTTTCTAGCTCTACTTCATCTGAGGAAGGCGTACCAGTGGGATTTAGGAGATCCTCTAAATATTCTCTTCACCGCATGACTATATATCCAGTTGAGGTCAACAGCTCTCCATCCCTGCTGTAATATAATGTTGGTGAAGCCCTGCATCTCCCTCCTGAGTCACCTGATGGTTTGCCAGAATCTTTTCAATGTCGACCAAAAGTCCTTCTCCAGAGCCTCACCAAACTCCTCCCACACCCATGATTTTGCTTCAGCAACCACCTTAGCCTGCCAGTACCTGTCAGCTGCTTCAGGAGTCCCACAAGCTAACCAAACCCTGAAGGCCTCCTTCTTCAGCCTGATAGCTCCCTTTACTGCTGGTGTCCACCACTGTGTTCAGGGATTGTTGCTGCGGCAGTCACCAATGACCTGACAGCCACGGCTCTGTAACGCCACCTCAGCGGAACATGGCCCATTCAGGCTCCATCTCCCCTGACTCCCTCGGAAGAGAAGAGAAGTTCTGCCGGAGGTGCGAGTTGAAGATCTCTGGGACAGGGGCCTCCGCCAAATGCTCCTAGCACACCCTTACTATGCATTTGGGTCTACCAGGTCTATCCAACATCTTCCCCCGCCATCAGATCCCACTCACCATCAAGTGGTGATCAGTTGGCAGCTCAGCTCCACTCTTCACTCAAGTGTCCAAAACATGCGGACGCAGATCCAACAATACAATTACAAAATTGTGGCCTAGGGAACTCTGGTGCCAGGTGTACTTATGAACACCCTTATGCTCAAACATGGTGATTGTTATGGACAAACTGTGATTAGCACAGAAGTCCAATAATTGATCATTGCTTGGATTATGATCGGGCAGGCCATTCGAAACAACCACGCCCTTCCAGGTTTACTGTCATTACCCACGTGACAGTTCAAGTCGCCCAGCAGAAAAATGGAGTCCAGAGATGGGGCACCTTCCAGCCCCCCCTCCAAGGTCTCGTAGAAGTCCGGATACTCTGGACTGGTGTTTGGCACGTGCACACAGACAACAGTCAGAGCCCGTTTCCCGGCTTGAAGTTGAAGGGAAGTGACCCTCTTTCCACCAAGGTGAACTCCAATGCACTGGCACTGAACCGGGGGGCTATAAGTAAACCCACTCCAGCCTGATGCCTCTCTCCATGCGCAACTCCAGAATGGAATAGAGTTAATCCCCTCCCTAGAAGTTTGGTTCCTGTGTCCGAGCTGTGTGTTGAGGTGAGTCTGACTATATCTAGTCGGTATCTCTCTACCTCCTGTACCAGCTCAGGCTCCTTTCCCTCCAGAGAGGTTATGTTCCATGTACCTAGAGCCAGTTTTGGTAGCTGACAATCGGTTTGTTGAGGTCCCTGCATCTACATCGCACCCGACCCCCACGGCTCCACCTACAGATGGCGGGCCCTTATGGCCGGGCCCCATGCTGTCCCAGTCCTGGCTCCAGAGGGAGGCCTCGGTCTCCCCAGTCCGGGCAGGGTAACATGGTCCTTAATCGTAATCGTCTTTTTGAAGCACACACTCTAGCTGCTCACCTAGGACCAATATGTCTTGGGATGCCATACTAGTGGCACTTGCTCTTGACAATATGAACAAACCCCTCCACCACGATAAGATTCATGGAGGGCTAGAGCTTCTTTTTAATAGGGCTTTTATGAAAACTTTTTATAAATATTGAAATATACAAAAATAAAATCATGGTACAATATTTAAGTGCCTTTAAAGTTTGACAGTCGGCTTTGTTTTGGCCCATTAAAGATGAATTATAACCAAGACATAAATCTTCTGCCCGTAGCTGACCAGTAGGGATTGGACAGACATGTACGTTTCAGCGGCATTCACTGGGATTTGGGTCCCCGTGTCGTTTATTAGTGTTCATGGGGGTTTGGGTTTTTATTACTGTCCAGCTGAGATCAGGAGGTCATTTACATTTCATTAATTTCCAGCAGAGATCAAGTGCACATCCACTGTTCTTCAATAGCATATTATAAACCATTAATCCCCAATGAACCTGCCATTTTCACTGGAACATCTCAACGTAGCTATACTCCCCATAATGCACTTCCCCAGTACTCATAGCTTTATGAATTCCATAAACCAATTCTATATTAATAATTACACTCTTACATTTGCATCTCACATTTGTGTTCACTCTACATATTTAGACAGATATGGCCATTGACCGTTGGTAATGTATTGTATATATCGTACAGTAATGCATAATGCATGGGTAAGAATTACACACGTACCGCTGGGAGGGCAAAGAACGAAACTCCAATGAGGGTGAAAGTCGCAGCAAGAAGGCGTCCATTCCACGTTATGGGGTACTTATCACCATAGCCTATTGTAGTCAGTGTGATCTGAAACCACAGAGACAGAAATGCTTTATTGTAACACGTTCCCAGTAGGTAATAATGAAAGCATTTCTTCAATGGAGAAGTCTGTGTCTGCACCACACAGAGCATTTCCTGGTTATGGCATTCATTTAATTATTGTACCAGATGGACCTCATGACTGTTTTTATGTGATGCTTTGTAACAAGTCCTGTAGAGGACATTAATATACAGTAAGGGAATATATCCCACAAATACCGCCCAATTATCACTTAGCATTTCGGTAAGCGGGGTCCGTCTGACCCCAACCCCACCCCCCCCCATCCCCCACTAGCCATCTCGCCGCGGCTCGACTCCTCATCTCCATAAAAATGACTTACAAGCCCCCACCACAGTGCGTCTGCGTAGGTTTCGAACTCCTTGTTGTCCTCTTTCTCAGCCAAGTAAACCAGGAAGGAGGCCAGAATGAGGCAGAGGAAGCCGATGTACCAGGCAGTGATCAGCTCCTGTAAGCCGTTTAAAGAACACGTCGTTAATGTCAGGCGGCAGTATATATGCTTCCCTTTACTTCCTTCATTTATTCAGCAATGAGAGATTCAATGTTCACTTAATTCATTTTTCCAAGTGTTTCTACAATTAATTGGTTAGTATCCTTCTCAATGGTGTAACAGCCTGTCCCTTCCTTAGATCATAAATAAACGACACCACAGGCTGCTCAATTAGCATGTACAGATCTATGTTAATTCTTTCAAAGCCCACATGTTCCACAAATCAAAGACTTGCTAGTTTGCACGCCTTGGTCGAACACTCGGGATACGTGCATTAGGGTTAATAATAGGCACCACACAAACCAGTCAAATCACATTCGGTACACATAGATGAGTGGGGAGCAGTTTAATGACTTTCATCCTTTGGGTATCTCCACTCCACACACATGCTCTCAAAGGCTATTAAAGAATATGATATACTCAATTTTAAAGCTCACAATTATCTGCATTATTCATTCCACAATATTTTACAGTTGGCTTTTTGCTTTTAGATTTAACACCGTGCACAGTTCACACAATACCAAACATGTTACTGTTTGTTTAAGTCTGCGATGCGGGACTGATAGCTATTTTATTTTTATTTTTATGAGTTGGTCACTGGGGCGGCATGGTGGTGCAGTGGTTAGCACTGTTGCCTCACACCTCTGGGACCCGGGTTCGAGTCTCTACCTGGGTCACATGTGTGTGGAGCTTGCATGTTCTCCTCATGTCGTCGTGGGGTTTCCTCCGGGTACTCCGGTTTCCCCCGCACAGTCCAAAAACATGCTGAGGCTAATTGGACTTGCTAAATTGCCCATAGGTGTGCATGTGTGAGTGAATGGTGTGTGAGTGTGCCCTGTGATGGGCTGGCCTCCCATCCTGGGTTGTTCCCTGCCTCGTGCCCATTGCTTCCGGGATAGGCTCCGGACCCCCCTCGACCCAGTAGGATAAGTGGTTTGGAAAATGGATGGATGGATGGATGGAGTAGGTCACCAATGGTCAGAGATAATCATTGTACACGTAGCTTTATAATTTGATAAGCTCCATCTATGGCGGAATGGATAATTACCTAACACCTTAACGCAAATGTCTAATTACGCTTATTAGTCTTAGGTACGTATATTAATAATAATAAGTAACCTAATAATTAATGATATTTCAACATTTATATGTTATTAAATATTAATATTTATTATTAATTATTAAAAAGCAAACAAAAACCATTCAAATCATTCAAACCATAGACATATTAAGAGTTGAGGGAATACCACTGAGCTACATCTGAGTGCTTTTTCATGAAAGGGTATATTTTTCACGAGTGTATTTTTCCATGTGTTTCTGCCAACATAGCCGCCTACTGCTTTGCATATTTAAAGTGAAAGTTCTTCCCTGAAGCAAAGCACTGCCTCATCCTGGCCAATTTCAACTGGTCACATTCTGAGAGGCACGCTACCAAAATCACGACAAAATGAATCAGGAAATGGAAATGCAGAAGCCTGACACTTTACTACGCTGATTTTTATTCTTTTACGTGTGTGTGTGTGTGTGTGTGTGTGTGTGTGCTAGAGACAGATTGTGTCACGCATTGCAACACTGCAACCAAAGATGATCTGTCTATGATCGATCTACATCACCAATCTCGATGCTGAAGATTCAAGATTTCAATCTGTCACATGCATAAATGTATTGGTACGCCAGCAGGAAATTGAAAGTATGAAATTAAATTTTAAAAGTAGAAGGATAACAAAATAAAAGTAATATGTTAACAAAATTAGTACTAAAAATATCGAAATATATAAAAAGTGTATCAAAAGTAAAGATAAAAAACGTGCAAGTTGCAGCTATAGCCTATTTTACTAGGTGCTGTTAAGGTCCCAAAGACCTGTGAGTGTTCACTTCTCCTCAGCCTCTCAGTCCCGACCATAAGGTTCTGGAGGCACCCACCGAAGTGCAGCCACTGGGTCAGTTTATAGCATGGGTGATGAGTGTCTCTGACAACGCTTAATGCTCTGGACCTACATTGCTGGATGTGTTGCAGGGCCGGTGATTCTGACCTGGTGATTCGCTCAGCGCACCCTGTCAGTTTATCTGCAAGCCCATCGAGGAAGAGGCTCCACCCCATCGCTGGTTACCTTGCTGTGGGCGTAGACGACCGAACCCAAGAGCTTCCAGGTGCCTCCACGGCGATCCATTCGGATCATGCGTAGGATCTGAAGGAATCTCAAGCTCCGAATGGCTGAGGTGGCAAACACATTCCCCTGGGTTCCAGCTGCCAGCACCGAGATGGAGGCGATCAACACCATGATATCTGGGAAGGACAAACATATCATTCGGTTTACAGACACTGCGGTGAGAATTCCAAAAAAAAATGAGTGTTCAGGTTCATTTGGTGCCGTAGTGACCCAAATTACTTCCATAAAAAAAAAGAGTCACACTAAATCGGGGAAAAGCTATTCGACGCCTTGGATTTCAAACCAGCAGTGAAATAAACAGATTAAGTGTTTGATCTGTGGTGTTATTTTACTTCTATATGCTTCTGTAACTTTCAAAAAAACAGCTAACAGAATCAAACATTTAAACGATTACAAAACAAAACAAAGCGCTCTCTCCCAAGCTCTCGTTCCACCTGCTACCTTAGTTGGGAGAAAAATCCTATTTTAAGCTTGATGCATTAGCGACGGCGTGGCCAGAGGTGATGTACAGCAGGTCCCGGCCACGACATCCTGGCCAGACAGGAGAACCTCAGGGAGAACTCCTACTTACCGATGACACAGAAGGGCTTGCGGGCAAACTTGAGCCGCCCCCTCCAACCTCGGTAACGACAGCAGCATCCCGCTGCCCAGATCCTTACAATGTACTCCACTCCAAACACTACAATGGTCACGATTTCCTGCACACACACAGAAAGGGCACTTTAGCTCAGTGTAAATCCCAATAAGGACTCTGTGCTTCTGCCTATATAATAAAGCTGTTTTGTGCTATAAATATATCTATCCATCATCTGGCCACTTATCTGGGCTAGGCTGACGTTGGGGGAGGGGGACTGGAGCCTATCCCAGGCAGCATAGGGCACATGGCGGGGGATACATCCTACACAGGATGCCAGTCCATCGCGGGGCACATACACACAGAAACGGGCTATTTAGAGACACCGATGAGCTTAACTGCATGTCTTTGGGCTGCAGAGCACCCAGAGGAAACTGGTGTGACATAATGATGCTTTATTTGCCATCCGTAGAAGTACATTAGAATGCTTCTTTTCACGTATCCCATCATGCTCTCTGATACACATCCATACACACACACATCTATATATATATATACATGCACACAGTTGAGAGCAAAACCTGGAGTCTGAGGACAGGGTCAGCCATTTATCTGGTACCCTGGAGCCTTTCAGGGAGGCTAGGGGCCTCACTCAAGAGCCCAAAAGACATGTGACTATTCCGCTGAGGACAGGACTCTAACCGGAGAGCTTACAATCACAGGCCCAGAGGCACACCACCCCCAACTGGGAGCACGTGCGAATCCCACACATGCAGAGCACTGCAGAGATTCAAGGCCCCCATCCTGGAAGTACGGTTCACTGGGCCACGACTATAGAGATATTTTACAGTAAGCACAGCACATACATGAATAAAACATAAAGCCATTATGTCCTCTTGAAGGTGGAGTCATTGTTTAAATTTCAAGATAGAGAGAAAATTACACCAAAACATCATTACAGGATGCCTGCATACATACATTACGCTGCCTCTTACACAAGAGCTGATATTCGTTTGCATCCGATTGTGTGTCTACGGGAAAGACAACAGCAATATTTCAACAGGGTCACCTCTGTCATGTTGCACTGGGGAACACATACCAGGATATATAGAGCATCTTCAGAGCTTTTTTCATACTCCTTGATTGTTGAGAAAACGGAGAGGACGAGACAGGAAAAGACCAACAGGAAGCTGTGGAGGGACAGAAGGGCTGTTAGAATCAGCTCACTGAAATGAAAAGAACGCCAAAAATAACTTTCAAACTTTTTTCCAGAAAAAGAAAAATCTGCTTACACATCTTCTGGCATCGTCCTCAGTTATTTCATGCTCAGCCCGCTTTTGTAGTTAGAATTAATTAACAATAAAAAGAAGCACAAAAACTGCACCATTCCTTAAGTGCTTAACCAATATAGGGCTGCAGTGAGCCTATCCCAACAAAACATGCTCCGAATGGGGTGCCAGGTCATCACAGGACACAGGTTCACACGTTACAGAAACCCACACGTTCGTGAGAACACACAAACACCACGTACGGACACCCTGGGGCAGCAGACAGACCCCGAGAATGCGAGGCGACAGAGATATCCAGTGAGGTGCCATGCCACAGGTGACGGCGAGATGTGAAATAAGGTTCAGTGTTTTGGTTTCTGTCACACGGCGTGGGACCCCGCATGACACAACGCCACATAATTGTTATGCAAATTGAGAGACACTTTCAGTAAATGCTGAAAGTGCCTGCAGACGGAGGGTTTTGTGCTTGCATGTGCCTGTTCCGCACTTTTCATGTTACGCTGCATTGCTTCTTGCATTGCTTTGTCAACAGTATGTTTGGGGTTGAGCAAAACAGCAATTCACCCAAACACAATGTTTTTCCTGGGACTCTCTAAAGTACAATTTCTGTAACAGCAAAAGAAAAACGTTGAAAAAAATACACATTTTGACAAACATAAGAACATAAGCAATTTACAAACGACGGGAGGCCATTCGGCCCATCAACCTCGTTTGGGGAGAACTTAACTAATAGCTCAGAGTTGTTAAAATCTTATCTAGCTTTGATTTAAAGGAACCCAGGGTTTTAGCTTGTGCTACACTAGCAGGAAGACTATTCCATACTCTAACTACACGCAGTGTAAAGAAGTGCTTTCTTAAATCCATTTTAAAATTGTTCTCAATATTAAACTAATATTGAAGTAGCCATTTGGCTGAACAGCATCCCGACCTGTTAGAATCTTACATACCTGGATCATGTCCCCCCCTTATTCTCCTTTGCTTGAGGCTAAACAGATTCAGCTCCGCTAACCTCTCCTCATAAGACCAGGAATCATTCTTGTAGCCCTACGTTGCACCCTTTCCCATGATATTACCATTTAGTCTTGCCGTTTTATCCATAAATATTTATATTCATGAAGGTTGAGAACCATACTGCTGAGGTCTCCCCGTGCATTTGGCAACATAATGTACTCTCCATGTCAATATTATTCAAAGTTAAAAGGGTAGGATGGTTATTAGTTAAGAAAGGCTAAAACTATAGACAGCATATTGTGTGACACATCTAGGTGTCCAATTATAGCTCATTGATTTGAAATGCAAGACATGGTTCAATATGTCACACTGAGGACAATGTTTACTGCCAAGTAATGTCACTTTCTAGGTGACTTAAAGTTTTAGGTGTGGAAACTTGCATGGACTCGGGCAATTTGGGGAAATTTGCATGAGGAAAATTTGAAAGAACATTTAATATTTATCATTTAATTACTGTTAATAGGGGTTTGCATAAATTTTGTAGATGGTTCATTAATAGCGTAACATTCTCTCACAGTGCATGGGGTAAAACGGTGGGTAGCCAAATCCATTTAACGGCTGCAGACTACTTCCATCACTCGTCAGATTGCACCAAATCTGACTGGGGGGGGGGGGGGGGCACCCAAACGACCACAAAAAACCCCACCCCCAGGTTAAAAAAAAAAGTGGCGGGGGGGCACGGCCGTGGCG
>JAODJX010000129.1:222941-261280 GCA_026776945.1 Isichthys henryi | reverse complement strand
CCCGGGCGCCCACCAAAACCAAACCCCCGCCGCCCCACCCCCCCCCCCCCCCCCCACCCCCCCCCACCCCGGCCGGGGGGGGGGGGCCCCACCCAGACGACCTCAACATCCCACTCCGCCAGGTTACAAAACACAGAGGCGTGGGGTCACGGCCGTGGCTGCCCACCCACCGGGCTGCAATCCTCGTCACGCACCAAGGAGAAGCAGCAGATAGCTTTGTAAGTGATCCTCTAAGGTACCCGGTTCCACAGCGAAGCCTCTGTCAAACACAATCTCCAAAATGTTCACTTAATGTGTCCTCATCTGCAGAGCCCATTCGGGATAATTAAACAAATATGAATGAACACAACATATTTCTCAGAGATTATCAGGCTTTCCGTCACAATCTAAAACCAGTGGAGGGATACTATTATAAATCACAAGTTTTTTTTAACTGTATCCTTAGTACAGTAGATTTTCTAACTATATATTACTTAGTTAATGCCATAGCTTAAGATAGAAATCTGGGTTCTGAGAGTCTAAAAGGCTACACAGTGCAAGAACACATTAAAGGCAAATGATCTGGGTTGCTGTCTAAGATATCTATGCATCCTTTTACAAAAATACCCATTTCATCCATCACATATATTATTGATATTATTGTTATTGTTGCTGTCGATTTGTAGACACACTCAAAAAAAATCACTGTGTGGATTTACTAGATTGGAGAATTTTACAAGGGTAAGTGATATGTGAGCACTCTCCGGAACAAAAGCCAAGGTTCTGTCCCAGAATTTTAAAAATATTCTTCTCTGTATCCAAAAGCAGTCTTGTACAGTATGAAAATTACTATGTGAAAGTGCTGCCCTAGTTACCACTGCAGTTTTGTTTATTTTTTATTTAAACCGCATAAAACGCCTGGCCTGGAGCTCCAGGGGAATGAGGTAAGACAAGGGTACTAAAGCAAATCCAGGGTGATGAGGGAAGCAGGACCAACGCTCAGGAGCAGCTTCATTCTTAATTACTGCTTCTACCCATCCTGGGGAATCTGTCTCAATATTCAGGCTTTTAAAGTTACATATTCATTATATTTATCAGATTGTTTTTTTCAATTGTTTAAATCCTTAAACTATAAGAGGTGATGCATTGTATGAGATGGGTCTACTACTGTCAAGAAGGATGTGGACTCAATCCAGTGCAAATGAGTGCTGAGCTCTGAGTTAATGTGTGAAAAAAAAGGGAGCTTTGACTACCCAAAAAAAAAAGGAAAAAAGACGACAGAACTGGAACAATGTGTATCCACTCATCCTGGACTGGGAACGTTTCAGGTCAAGATGTACAGGAAGAAATTCCTGAGAGTGGGTGATGAGTTTTGTATGGTAAAAATATATGTCTGTCAGGCCTGTTCTAGCTTGAAAATAATCCCATGTAAGAATAAGAGGTAAAATGAAAAGCAACAGCATTTAAACAATGTTTTTTTATCATGTATACTCTACGGCCAGTTAAGTACAGTACACCACAGACACCCTACTTCTCCAAACATCAAATTTAGTGACTTGCGACTAAATATATACAGCATGCAGGAATCACCATTAAAAGACAAGCGATCTAAACCATTTCGAATACGGCCTGACTGAATGTCAGAAAGAGAATGTCGAGTTTACAGTGAATGGTGTGACGAATACAAAAACATCCAGATCTGTGGCCAGAAGCACCTTGTTAATGAGGGAGGTCAGAGGAGAACGACCAGATTTGTTTAAGCTAACAGGAAGGCCACGAGTGCAAAAATAACAGCTCGGGACAACTACAGTGTGAGGAAAGGATTCTTTGAATGCACAACTCATCTACCGAAGCGATTCGGGAGTCGAAATTGGGTCCTACTCAGTATTAGCTAGATGTACATAATAAAATGAATATTCCATGTAAAAATCAGTGTCATAAAAGGGGACATACTAAAGCAATACAATTAGAGAGATCTGGATTTAAAAAAATCAAGAAATAAAAGATTATTGTGAGTTAAAAATTTATAGTGCATTCCAATCTTGCCACCTTCAAGCAGACAGTGACTTCTGACCACAGAAAGCATACACTCCACTACACGTGATTCTGTCCCATAGCTCTTTATACTGCTACTGTATACAGGACGTCTGCAACGATTGGCTGAAGAAGTCACTGTGAAGATCTTGCTGGGCAGCAAATGACGTTGAAAAAATCAGTGGGAAATCCAGCATAAAAGATAAAACTACAGCCAGAGCCCTAACCCTAATCTGGGACCCCCCAAAAACGCAAAGTGATGCAATCCTGCACTTTTCTAATCCCCCTAACACTGCAGTATTTCACATGACATTTTCTAGAGGTCGATGTACAGTTACAACGTCTATGAAATTAAACTGCTTGCATGAATAATTGCACAGTTTTAAAGTTTTCTAGGCCTCCCCATCCTGCCATGGCACTTAACTGTTACACGGCAGATTTAACAGAGCGCTGCATGATATCAACACCCAATTATGCAGCATTTGTGCACTGCTTAAGTGTCTCATTTATACTCATAACATGGTAAATCCCCAATCACATGCAGCTAATGGACGAAAGTAACATGTTCAATAGATATAAACATAAACCGTAAAGCCGAGGTCGCCGTAACTTCGGAAAGGTGAGATTAACACGCCATAAACTGAACCTGTACAGATTTATCATATTAAGTCTTATAGATTTCGAATCTAAGCAACTTAGATGTAAAGTACACATTTTAACGTGTTCACCTGACTGCTGAGAAGATTTTACTGAATAAAAAAATGAACTATTTAATGGTGTAAAATGGAAATTTTATCTTAACCTAAATATGGAGCTTTAGGGGTTAAGGACAACATTTAAAACCAAAAAAAAGTAAAAGAGAAAATACACAGATACCCACCCCCCAATCCTGAGCTATTCTGGGGTCCATTTTGAGATTTTGTTGCAAAATCCTTTCCATTCGCTGTGCATATACAGCCTGTATGACGTTCATCATAATTTTACATACCTTTGCTTAGAGTTATTAGACATATTCAGGTAACTTTGGTGTTAAAATGTATTTGTTTCTACAGCGTTACTGGCGGTGCCCTAAACAAGGACTTCTGTCATTTTCTGTGTCCTTCCAAGTCACTAGGCATTACTTTCATAGAGCATTTGTGGGACCGTCTACATTAGTACCAGCTACAGCAAATTTTACAGAGTTGGAGGAATTCCTCGCGGAAGCACAGTGCCAGATTCCTTCAAAACCGTCCTAAATCTCTGCGGAGAGCATGCCAAACATGTCTGTGGCATCTTAGCGGGACACGGCAGCCCCACAGCTCTCTGAGTGGCATTTTCACGCCACCATCTGCCATGTTTTTATATTTTTCTGTCAGCAGAAGCTGGATATCTCTCACAAAAAAAGAAAAGGACATGACATTGGTTTTCAAAAATATCACCAGACATACCTTCAGCCCCAGAATTTTAGCTAGGCTAGATCAGCTCGGACTCCCCACTGCTAACTGTCACGCTTCACGCAAAATTCTTAAGCAATGTGAACAAAGTCACCAAATACGAACACGATCGGTTGGTTCGCAAGGCTCTCAGCTGAGGTCTTTGTACAATTAAAGCAGATTACGCCTGAATGTGTAGCTGTGAGAATCTTCAAGAATGATTTCAATGAAGATAAAGTGATCCAACCATGTACCTCCATCTGATCCATTACTGCTCAAATTGAGTGGGACTCGCCAACACTATCAGCCAGCAATGTTAATGATTCCGAGCACAAGCATCAAGCATGAAGATATCAAGCCTGCAGCAGATTATTCCTTTTCCCACTGGGCTGCGAAGTGCTCAATAAGGAATCATGACTTCTGCTGTTTCTGTTCATTCAGCAGATCATTTCTAGTAGCTACACAATCACTACTGAACCTTGCTTGTCCAGTTCTTCTCACACTTATACATATTTGGAGAAGCAATATACTTGGAGTAGCAATATAGTAATAGTAACTGAAATACCAAAACATACTATTTATTTACGGAATAAGTGGGTGTAAAAACATCACATAAACTCCTGAAATTTAGTAAATAGTGATTAAAAATAAGGGGTGCCAGAGTGGTGCAGTGGTGAGCACTGTTGCCTCACACCTCTGGGACCAGGGTTCGCGCCTCTTGCTGTGGCTCCCTGTGTGCAGAGCCTGCATCTTCTTTCGGTGGCATCATAGGGTTTTCTCCAGTTTCTCCCCATAATCCAAAACCATGCTAAAGTTACCTGGAGTTGCCAAATTACCCACAGGTGTGCATGTGTGAATGTAGTAGTGCGAATGTGCCCTGTGATGGGTTGGTGCCCCATCCTAGGTTGTTCCCTGCCTTGTGGCTGTAGGCCCCAGCCCCGCCCCCCCAATGACCCTGAATAGGACAAACAGTCACCGAAGATGAATGATAATAACAAATGATTTTCCAAAACTTAGTGGCCGATGTTTTTAAGGACATAAGGACGCAAACATAAGTCTCGCATATTTATCTGCTTAGTTTATGCATTTACTCAAAATCTTCCATCACCGATTTTTTTCACTGGACGAATTCAGGATAAATACCTTGGCTCAAGGGTACAACAGCAGGGCCCCTGCTGAGACTTGGGATGAGCAAAGCTCCTGCTGTTGTACTCTTGCGTAAGGTGCTTAACCTTAATCTCATTTAGGTATGATGAAAAATCACACAATTTGCAGAAAGCATATAATCTAGTTTGTGATCTTGCATACTGGAAAGTTAGACCATGCAACGAACAAACCTTCTATTAGGGTATCCTATGCTGCTACGGATCGACACTATAATCATGTTAGTGAGTTGTATATTGGCCTTTCTTGTTGATAAAGATGGAAAGTAACGTGTCAGTATATAACTCATGAATCATAATATCCATATCATCGATTAAATTTTGTGTTTCTCTTTAATCTCAAATGCAGCTTTTTCTGTGACTGCAAAAGCCCCCCAGGACCATAACAATTATCATTAGTGACAGTAGCTCATATCCCGGAGGTCGCTAGGCTCATCCACAATGTAACATCTGTCAACACAATGTCTGAGGTGACTGAATCCCTTTTCCGGAATATCCAGATGGAAAAAAACAGAGCTGAGGTCGAACACATCAGTCAAGGAGCGGAACAAAAATACTATGTAATAATATGAGTAATAATAATAATATTCTGGGGCAATATTACATATCCGTCCATAAAAGATCATGCCAGACGCTAAGTTGGCAAGCTTAATGGTCCATCTGCCATCACCTCCCTTGTACTGGTGTTCACTGCGTTTTCCCCACTGCATTCATGCCATGAATCATGGGCCAGTTAAAACCTGACATGCCCTTGTTTGTTAAGCGAGGTAAACGTGTTACTGCGGTTTCCACTCCATCATTTCACTGCAATTTCCGTTGTGTGAATCCAACAGCAGACAGAAAGGTGCCCCCAGTTCCTGATCTTAAATGTCATTCTTCTATCTCTTCTTTCTGATAACATTCCTTTTGTCAGCCTGGCAGCATAATGCTGGCCCCAGTGCGCACGTCTCCCCAAGAATGGTGTATGTACGTCCAAATCCGTGCCTCTGTGGTTCACAGGTGACCACACTATCTTCATGCAGGTTTATTCAGGTCCTCTGATTTCCATCCCGTTATTAATAGATATGAACTGCTGAGTCTAACATCACCTCAGTCTAATCAAGCATATCATGCACTTTCATATGAAGACTACAAGTCCGCAAACTTTGCAGAAAAGATCATCTCGATGTTTCGATCCCTTTGGACACAAAACCTAAATGAAGAAAATTCAGCTGATAAATACATTCACACACACATGCGCACACACACACACACTACATGTATAATATATTGTATATATGAAATGTGTCATTATGTGTCCTAAATAATAGTAATATATTATTATATAACATTACAGAATTTGACAAACAAGTGTGTGTTGGTGTGTGTTTATGTTTCTTTTTCGAATTATTCCCATTGATTGTGCACATATATTATAATGAGGGAAAATCTATCTCTCACACATGTTGTTGTACATTATTACACCTCGACACAAGACGCGTTCTTACGCATGCAACTATCTATCTGTCTGTTTATCCATCTCCGGGTCTGTCTATCGAGTTTTCCATCTATCCGTCCGTGTTTGGTGCAGTAAACCTTGTGCCTCTCCAGTCCATACAGCGATCCCGGAGGAGCTGTCCAGCCGCCGTACGTGCTGAAAGAGACGGGAGCCCCAGATAGCCCGCATCCCCCCAAAGGATGTGGACACACAGTCACATCCTGCAGTTTCGGAGGTAAATGGTCTTGCTGATAGATTCACATCACATCAAACAAAACGCTGGATTTACATACGAAGTATGGCTTATCCAGTCGTGTCTGTTCTGTTCTTCTCCAGCGTGAAACTGTGTTATAAGGCTAGCAATATGCCAGGACAACAGTCCTATTAATAGGCGTCAATTAAAAACTAATACTGACAGAAAATTACACATCAGCTATTAAGAATTTGCAAATTAACAAATGCATTCCAAGCCCCAAGCGGCAATGTCTCTGGGCACTGAATGAACTGAAGGAAACATCCAGTGTTCAACTAACCCGGTGGCTCAAAAAACAACCACTATACACGTTATAAATTAATGTCAAGAAAAATAAATAGTGCTTTGCCGCAGCGGCTTATTTGCAAAACACGTATCAAACAACAGGTTTGTTCAGCTGACACAAAGCAACCATATTAGTTATTATGGACTTACATTACATCTTTAAAAAAAACTACCCATTATAAAGATAAATTGCGATGGGGGGTGATTTCCAGTCCACATTAAAGCCAATTAATATATTTAGCTGTGCAAGTGTAACAAAAAGGGGTATTTGCTTTACACACACGCACGCTGGCATGGTGCTGCAGTTCTTCGCCTTTTCAGCGCCTCTGTACTCACACGTAAGCGTGGTATATGAACGCCCATCCTCTCGGTCTTTCCAGCACGTTGTAGAGGAAATTCTGCAGCCTTCGGTAGAAGGCATTTCTCTTCGGGGGCTTCCCTTTGCCCGAGATGCTGGTCCTCTGCTTGCTTAAGATGCTTCCTCGCTTCGTGGCGTCGGTGGCTGCGATGAGCAGCGCCCCATCCCTGCTTGAGTCGGTGGCTCCCGCTTCCAGTCCGACGAAGCCCACTTTCAGCTTCTTCTCCGCCGCCGGACCAGGGTAGACACCGCCGTTGCGGGATTTCTGTACCATCCTTAGGGTGTACGGTCATGGGTGGCTGGTCAGCAATGATCTCGACCCATCATCACCAGGTAGCACCATCGCATAACAGGGGGGGCGGGGAGCGTTTGCCGAAGACCAAGTCAAAGGTGTGCGAGGCGCTCCCTCGCCTGCTTCTGCTGGAGAGCCAGTTTGCAATGGATACAGGAGATCCGCAGATCTTGTCGCCAATCTCGGCTGCTTCCGGCCACCTGACGGCTGAAAAAAAAGCAATGTATGGGAGAAATACAACTTAAGTTATTCAGAATGACTGTAATACGCGACAGCAAATCAATAGCTCCCCCATCAAGACTGTACATCTTATAAATGAAAACAAATACGCAGTTACACTGAAAGGAGGGGTTCATTTATTTTAATTTGGAGTATACTATACAGGCAGATTTATCTGGATATTTAAAATTTGCTTTACAACTCTATATCTTAATAACAATTAGAAGTATATATTTTTAGTGGTATTAGTATGTAATGTTAAAAGAAAAATGAACTATCCATAAAATATAAGTAAAATCATTTCTATTAGTGTAAATTAAAAAAAAAAGCGGGGGAGGAAGGTAATGACTTTGAAAGAGAGTTTATTTTACCTCATTAGACCCATGAACAAGTCTCAAATAAGGTTTATTTTGCATTTGTTGGTACAATTGGTAAATAACATTTTTCCTTGAAGCCATTATATATAGGCTACAATTTATACATTTTTCCTCTATAAAACTATCATTTTGATGACATCGTTCCTCGGAAATATGCTTATGTTTTAACAGTGGTTCATTATGTAGTTTTGCAAAGCTTCACCATCCATCTCCCAGCTGTTTATCCTGATCAGAGTCTCTTATCCCAGAGAGAGCACAGGGCAAAAGGTTGAGGTACATCCTGGATGGGATGCCAGTTCATGGCAGGGGTCATACACACATTTAGAGATGTCATCACTGAACACATTCTGGTAAACTGATCATTGTATATGATGCAGCTTCCACCACCCCTGTGAGGCCCTGCCGAGGGTTACGATCCATGAAGACCAAGCCAGCCCTGATACTCATTATTCCAGCTGGGTTCAACCTTTTAAGTGTAAACACAGAATGAGGTCATAAAACGCACGGTAATTATTCATCCATCCATTTTCCAAACCGCTTATCCTACTGGGTCGCAGGGGGTCCGGAGCCTATCCCAGAAGCAATGGGCACGAGGCAGGGAACAACCCAGGATGGGGGGCCAGCCCATCGCAGAGCACATTCACTCACCATTCACTCACACATGCACACCTACGGGCAATTTAGTAACTCCAATTAGCCTCTGGGGGGGGGAAACCGGAGTACCGGGAGGAAACCCCACGACGACATGGGGAGAACATGCAAACTCCACATACAGTACATGTGACCCAGGCAGAGACTCGAACCCGGGTCCCAGAGGTGTGAAGCAACAGTGCTAACCACTGCACCACCATGCCGCCCCTCACAATGAACCAAGAGTGGAATGAATAAATCATTTAATTGACGATATATATGCAATGGTCAATGAACCACACTAGGTCTGCAGTATCATAGAAGATACTGGAAATGAACCAGTGGATCAAAATGAACAGAAATTAAAATTCATCTAGCTTTTCTATGACTAGTGGAATTTTATAGTTAGTCTTTAAGCAGTAATAATATATTTTTTTGTGACTTATTATGTATCAAAGCATAGAAAATTTAAGTATGAGTATGATACCCCAAGATTATTTTTTTTGCATCACCCAAATATGCAAGACCGAACTGAAAGCAGAGACGCTTAGCAGCAAGCAAGCACTGAAGATGATTTCAGTAAAAGCCTGTGAGAGCATCACTGGAGAAGATCTGGCATCTGGCAATGTCTGTGGATCGCAGACTTCGAGCCGTAATTGACTGCAAAGGATCTGCAAAAAAATGATAAAAATGATGATCTTGTTTCATTTCATGTTAATCTATCCAGTTACTGTACTTTTGGTCTCTTCAATTTGGGCCACTGTATGTAAAAAGGGGTTACAGTTTCTGGACAGATCTGTCAATATTGACCTAAACACATTCAAATTAAAGCTGTCACTTTATTATGCTAAATGCTGTTTCATTTCAACTCCAATGTGCTGCCATACAGAAGCCTAAACAAAGAAAATTGTACAGTATCACTGTCCGAATACTTATAGGGTGCCACAGATATTTTTGTAGTCTTTCATGGAACTTCCACAAATGGTGACACTGGACCCAGGAACACAGCAAAGGAACATGGATTTCTCTATTTTGCAATAATGTAGCATAAAACATTTGTTAAACCTTCAATAAAATACCACTACTACCAATAATAATATAATAAACCTTAAAATACATTTAAAAGAAATTAACAATCATGTAGAACTATAACCTGAATACAAAAGATTAATTACTGCGATCAAAGATGTAATTAATTTGCAATAATTCTGCAAATAATTATTTTGCATGGCAGATTGGAAAATAATTGAAATTTCATATTAATTAAATGCAAATCGATGATGTAATAATGAATACACTAGATATTTTCAAGGCACCCAATTCACATTTGTGACGGTCCAGAAAGAATGATCAAAGAAAAAAAAAATGTTTAACTTGATACAGTTTGTTACCATTTTAAACCACCTCACCGCAGTTCGGTTAATATTATAGGATGGTGATATTAATTCATTCTGAGAGAAATTAGGGGAACCTCTTCTGTGTATACACCACTGAAGTCAAGCTGTTACACAATGATTATACAACATGAATCTTCCCCAGTGTAATCTGGAGGAGGTGGAATGCGGTTTAACATTTAAGCCAGTCAAAGTGCGGTTTGGAAGACCTGGATTATGTACTGATCCTTGCTCTGGGGAAACCTAATAAATATTTCAAATGCTGCATGCCAACTTGCAGTCCAAAGCAACCGTACAATACAGAGATCCAGAGCACCTTAGCAAACAAGCATAGAAATCACTCTAGAAGCAATGTAGATTTTGTAACATCATATGTCTAAACCAATATATTCTTTGTTACTTTATTAGACTGTATGACCATAACAGTGTAATGTTTGTAGGCTCACATGTCCATTGTCAACCTCGAAATTGAAACCATGGCTACTGAAACCAACATTTTCTGTACATTTTCCACCAGAATGTGATTTCATCGATGGAACAGCTAACGCACACTGAGAACTGACCGGTCGATCACAGTTGCCATCCAAGAAACAATGACCTTGCTTTATCATTACCGAAGCATAGCTGGAAATAAGTGCACCTTCCTTTCATTTAGTTTCAGTGGCACAAGATGAAAGGCATCTGTGCAGTCATTGTATCACGGGTGGTCATGGAGCTTCTCTGGGACATGATCCACGGTCCCACCCAACAATGACTGTTTGTTCTGGGGTCACGCTTGGGGGGGCATCTGTTTGATAAAGAGCAAAATTAGCTGAAGGCAGATTGAGACCATGCGGCACAGCAACATGAAGCTGGAGAAGGTAAGACCGGCACTAAGAAATCACAGGTGCCACAATGGTATCGGTAATGAGGCATTTGTACAAATTGCAGTAGATCTGTCCTGCTTCATAGAAGTGAACACTGCAAGAGTGATGAGCATTATGCTGGGACAGGGGTGGATCTACAGTTGCTAAAACTGTAATCATAAAAACGCAATCGTCACTACGTCCAAAAGTTGCTCAAATCACTGAAACAAATAAGACATGGAGGGAAATCTAACCGTAAAAGCAATCTTAGCTAGAGCACCGCGCTAAAACGTGCACGGCGTAGAGAGCTGACGGCGCGAGCCTGCCTGCATGCACTTGCGGAGGAGAGGAGCGACAAAGCTTCGTCGTCTGAAGTTTAACCAAACACGAATTTAAGTCAAAGCTGAAATATTAATTGATGTAATGAATGCTAAATTAGCGATATATGCTTTTTATACTAATGGCGATTCAACAATTAGAGTCCGTCACAATAATGTTACCCAAAAGTAGGCTAAAGTCGCACGCAATACGGAGTTCAAACACGTGATTTCTAGGAGCATTTTAGATTTAATGAGGTAGCTGTTGTCTCAGTAAAGACAAAAAAGAGCTGCAGTAACAAAAACGCGGGCATGTTTGAATCGTTTAAGCAGTGGGTTGCCGGCGGGGACTGCAGGGTGTGAGCGCAGCTTCTCGGCTTGGAAACTTGGAAAAAGTCACCGGCGCCACACAGCCGTGGCAGATGAGGAATCTAGCTGTTCTCAGCATTGAGAACCAGCGTGCAAAAGCAGTTTAATTGGGATATGCTTGTGAAACGTTCTGCTGCACAACACAACAACCGTCGCCCAAGCTGTCTTTAAAAAATGTGGTCAGACAAGCAGATGGGCGGTACAGAGGCAGCCAGAGCTGCAGAGGTTTTTGCACGAGCACTGATCTGTTGTCTTATTATCGCTTATGAAGGTAAACTCGGGGCAGAGTGTATTACAGTTTTAGTTGCTTGGTTTGGCACATTTCATTCAACATCCATAACTTTCTCAAGACTATAAGAGCATTTCTCAAAACAGTTCATGCACAGAGCTAAGCACGATGGTTGGGCTGCAGTCGGTCACTGACAATGAGAAAGTGGGAACCGACTATCATTCATAATTTCGGAGCTCATACTTATACTGACAATATATTTAGCCATTTTGACACTCATGGTTAAGATGATACTTATTGGACTTTTTATTTTGGCGGCACTGAGATACATTGGTGGAATTACTTGAGTTAACCGTCTTGGGTAAGTTGCAGGCTTTTACAGCTATATGTTTGCTGTTTGTTTGTTATGAGCTACAGTCTTGAGAATGTTAAGTATGTTTTATGAAATGTGCCAAAGCCACAGACAAAAACTATTCATATCAAACACACCAGTTTCTAAATTGCAGTATGTAAAGTTCACTGGCATGAGGATTCACTTCTCATTGTACACAGTAAAATAGCAAACCAAAACATCACGTAGTACAAACAATAAAATGGCAATACAGGAGCAAAAAAATTACAACAAAAAATACAAGACATATCACTGCAATTTCTAAAATATAATTGTAAATCATTTTGTGAGCTTGGCTAACTGTTTTGCATGTGGTGACTAACACGATGATCACATACATGTATTGTTTTGGGTGTAAAATTATTACAATGGGAAACTACATAATCTATTTTGACCAACTAGACTAAAGCAACAGAAAATTGTACCAAATGTTGACAATTGTACGAAAAGATTTGCATGTATGTACTAAAATAAAATAACCGCTACTGGACAAGGGCAATAAAAAAAATTAATTGGTGCAAAATCTATATATAATTACATTAATCAGTATAATGTGCCAAACAACTCAGTGACCGGATACGGTGAATTAAGGCAGATGATAATAGGAAAGTGCACTGGCAAAGGGCCACCATGCGGAGCGCAAGAGGACCACCTCTGCAAAGCCGTAACACGGACGGCGCCGTGGCGGGCATCCAGCCACTTTCAGAGCTTGGAGGGACACTGCAGGAAACCGGACGGAATACAGAAGACGACCAGATCCAGGGCGGTTCGGCACCAAAAAGACTGCAACTGGCCCCGGCGACGTCAGTAAGCACACCAGGGACTCGCCGGAATCACCAGAGGGCATTTAACATTCCGGTGTAGCCTTATAAATCGCGAGCAAAGTGCCGTAAAACAGACACAGTGACAAATATATTCTAAAATGAGAGCAGTTTCACTTGAGGCACGTAGATACCTGCTATAATTTTTTAGCTGATTGATTATATATACTGTGTACGTCGCATGCGTAGCCGATTCACTGTTTATGCAGGTATTGCTGCGGGAAGGGCTCCACCTGCCGGACACGTATAGAATTCTCTGCACCCAGCAGAACACACCTAATTGATCTGTTACTGAACACATCCAAGCACAGGAGTTTGCGGCTTAATTTTTCACAAAACAGGAGATAGTTCGGTTCAGGTTTAGGGAATAAAGAAAGGACAATGGTGGAGCTTCAGGACAAGCAGCCATATCACGGAAAATGCTACCCAGCGGGTCCCAGCAGAGTGAACAAAGACACGACACAGTTGGGTGTGATAAGAAATGTAATTTTTTTTTTTAATGCAATTCATGTGTTACATTCAATATCCAATGTGTTACTAGGATATAGATATTTCCTCGATATTATGTGTTGATTATATATGTTATTATAAAATAATGCAATATACTACACTATATATTTTATAAATATATAATTGACATAAATACAAACAAGCATTTTCCTATAGAATAAAGAGAACAGACAAAGGAAACATACTTCACACCTTTATATGTACATGGTCTTCCAGCTTTATACATTTCAAGTTAAAAACTGCCAATATTTACAAAAAAAAAAACGAATCCTTTCATAGAAACAGATTTAAAAAATCTTATTTAGACAATGTGCTGAACCAAGGTTGTACAACACACAATGGCTTTTGTTATTTAACCTTCCACAGATTCTGGAGCAAGAAAAATAACCTAAATTGAATGATGTATTTAAAATACAAACAAACAAAAGGCCCGAATCTGTCATATTTCAGTCGGAAATGAACTAAAGATCTAGAATGAATAACCTTGAGAAATATATATAAAAAAGTAGCAAAACGTTACTATTTATAAACCCATAACCAAACTGCAAGTCAAAAGAGCAAGAAAAGCCCTCTGGCTTAGTTTGGCAGAATTCATTTTAACTTCGAACATTGTTTATTTCTTGTCATTTACTAACATACAGGGACCAGAGTGGTTCAAGTTAAAATTAAAAATAGGTTTATCCTCTTAAAGAAATTCTAAGCTCTCATACACCTGCAAATTCATGAAACCTGCTGATATTTCTGCATCATTTACATATTTCAATAAGAAAGACAGTAACTGAAAGGTCCAGCAACAATTAGAACTGGGATTTTCCCTTAAGAGACTGGTGATTGAAACAAGACAGAAAATATCTTTTTACTCAAAAAGGTGTGACGAGCAGCATGTGAGCCCTTAAATGGAGAAGACGACGCCCGTAGGTTGGAAAGCTTGGAACAGCTTAGGAACAATCTGCCGGTTTGCAAATTCTTTTCTCAGGCATTACAGGAAACCCAGCCCAACAGCCTTGGTGGAACAGACACTCAAATGAACGAGTGACTCAGGCAAGACGCAATGTCATTTTGGCTTTTAAACAAACACAAAACAATAAAAAAAAAAAATAGATGGGTAATCTACAGTAGCAAAAGTTCAAAATCATTATCATTAAAAAGAACTGTCATTTCTACTGGGACAGTAACAGAGTTTTAAAGCTACATTTTTTTTTTTTAAAGGAGGACAGTATATGTTAAGGAACACAAGAGACTGTAATGAAGATGGGGGAGGAAAAATGCACAAAAAAGAGGTCAGCTGGTTAATATCTATAGAAGTTATTTCCAGGTGAAATAAATGCATAAAGAAGACAACAAGCTGCCTGAGATTTTATCAAAAGACAGAAATATAAGAAGTCAACAAAATGAGAAGATTGCTCTCATTTCCTGATGAAAGGAGAAAAACTATTACAATGTCATGTCATTTATACCTACAGTGTAGTGCAGCATTAAAATAGCCTATTAAGTATAGTAGGGGCTATACTCGTGCTAAATTGCATTATCTTATTTTTAATATCAATAAATAATTCTGTAATGGATTTTCTGTATTAAGTAGAATAAACTACATTTTCACATTCAATGATGTCTAAAAAAAGAACCTAAGAAATGTCCCAAAAAAGGCTATAATACATAAAATAATCATTTTAAATATGTCAGGGCAGAATTAGACAGCTAAAACATTGTCTATATAATGTTTCATGGAAAAAAAAGACTGGTGGACCTCCACCTTTAGCATAGCTGTTTGGTTTTGAACACACTTCTGGACACCAGTGTCACAAGCACTTGCACTGTTAGCAACTAAAGCACCCGGCCCTTTGCCTCTCCAGTTCCCTCGGCAATTTTGGGAGGATGCTCTGCTAGTAAATGGAGTTCTGTCCGTGGCTGCACCCGTCCTCAATCGGGAGCGGAGTTTATGAGGCTGTATCCTTCTGGGAGGTTTTATTCATGCAGCAAAAGGCTACCAAAATGCTGGTATAAAGAAACAAACTGGCATAAAAATGCAAAGAATGCACCCAGTTATTTTCCCGGTTTCTGCAGCTTATTGGCTGCTCTTCCCCTCGCCCACTTCCTGGAAGAGCGACGTGTAAAACTCGGGCTCCAGCTGTTTGTTCCGGTATCGGTTGGCGATCTCCGCAATCTTCTGCTTTCTCCGCACGTGAGGTGGGCTGTAGGAGTCACTCTCCAGCCTTTTTCGTCTGCAAGCATTTATTACTGTCTGTCTCACCAAGAACCCTGAAATGAGCCAAGAAAGAGTGGGGGAAAACGAAAAGAAAATGTCATTGTCTGTAGATATATGTAGGAGTGGTGGCTCTGAGGCTAGAACTCTGTCCCAGCAACTGGAAGGTTGCTGGTTCAAATCCCGTCAACGCCCAGAGTGGTTCTACTCTGTTGAGCCCTTGAGCAAGGCCCTTAACCTGCGACTGCTTTATCTTGGGTATGGCGCTAATCTACATCCAGCCCTCTAAGGAAGTCCTCCAATTTACAGGGATAAATTGGGGGTTGGTGGCAGGATTAACACTCCAGCCACTGAAAAATACTCACAATGCTCCATTCGGACTAGTGTGGTGCTGAGGTATCACCTGCCAAATGGCTGCACTCAGGTTCTCATCCCTGAGGTGGTTTGTCGTGTGGTGGGTGCGGTAACGCGCTGTAATCAGTGCACGCTCCTTACCTCTATGTAGTTGTCACTGGGATAATGCCACTTAACATATATCATGTGTTCTGGCTGAAATATCACTTAGATATGAACCCACTCTTGACTACTTCCAAATACTTTTTAAAAATACTGAAACGTCCTATACAGCACTGGGTGAAAATCTTCATCTAGGTGTAAAACTGATGTCTGTCAAAGTGAGTCAGCAATTTGAAAATCTCTAAAGTCAGCCCAGGATTTGCAGCTACCATGTTTGGTCAATCAATACCACAGTGAGTGATTAATGCGATGTAATGTAATCTTAATCACTCAATCAATCAACCAATCAATTTGAGGAGAGGTTTGGGAACTTTAGCAGTGTCCTTCTACCCAGCCCACAAGATATCACTCACTTCTTTTGAGAAGAGAAGAAATTCTTGTTAGTTTTTGTGTTATTTGCATGTGTCCTGATGTTAAACTTTTTTTTTTTCTGAAGATATACACACTTATTACCCGGACAAATAGCTTTAAACCTTTTGATACTTTTGTACAGTGTTGTATATAGCATATTAACCTGATTTTTGTTATTCAACAATGCTTATTAAAGATACGTTTCTTTTCTCCTCCCACCAGTAAACATTCATAGGTTCTGATGCCCGACCAGGAGCCCGACTGCCTTTTGGTGTTTCTGCTATCAGTTTCCCTCCAAATCTACTGCCAAAGAAGCACTGTTTCATTTTCACTGCCCCCTGCTAACCAGTCGTCTCTCAAACTAAATTCCCCATTCCATCCTTCCATTTCCATGCCACACAGACCCGGGAAGAGTGTCCCACCCAGAAAAAGGGACAGCTGCAATCTGACCTAAAGACCGCCTGCTGACCACCATCCCGTCCACCAGGGGAACCACCATGTTGAACTTTCCCACAGCGCCATGCAGCCTGATGCGGAACAAGCCTGTTTTCAGAGGATGGATGAAAATGACCAGGACCTCCTTCTCTGATGTGACGGACCTGGGTGGAGAGTCAGAGCATCAGAAACCCCCTCCATCCAAGCCAAGAAGTTGAGACATATTCACTGAAATCCTAAACAATCCAACAGTACACCTTTATCTGCAAAGGAAGGGATGACACACACAAATGCATCCATCATAAGAGATAGACGACTCCAAGTCACTCAGACTCAAAGAGTCTAGCAATTATTATTTTTATTAGCATGAAAATGAAATTGCTAGCAAATTCGTAAAGAGCAGCCTGAACTAAGTCTAGTCTAAATGCTAGGATGGTGGCTGTGAGATTCCCTGTTTTAAATACAAGGGAATTATATTAATAGTACCTGCAAGAAGTACTGCTGTTTGAAGTATGGGTCTCCAGCCCTGTGCTGGTCTCGATCATGAGCTCTGAAAGAGGGAAGTTTTCTACAAGGGAGGGGGAAGAATATGAAATCATTCCTCTTTCAGGTAGGTGTGAATGTTTTTGGGAGGCACAAAAAATGCTGGGAAAAAAGTTCTGCAATACAACTGCATCACAAATAAAACAAACCGGCTTCGCTGAAACTGGGCACAGTTTTGCAATTCAAATTTAAACATAACTGGACAATTTTCTAGAATATTAAACAGGGGATTTAGCGTCAGACTGACCCACGCCAAGCAATGATGTGACGGACCTGGTGGAAGAGTTCCCTTACCGATGTCATCGTAACGCTCGACCCAGACAACCAGCACTTTCGTCTCCGGCCCCAGAGGGGGGAGCGACCTTCCTGGGGTCACTTTCCTCATCTTCACAGTGGGACTCTGCCAACATCAACACAATGGCTGTAAACACCCCACAAAAAAGACCCAGCATTGCTGGATTATCCTGCACCTGAATTATTTTTGAAATGGTATCTTGGTCACATCACACCTGCCTGCCTGGGACTATTTTAGCAGCACAATACGGCTTCCTGAAGCCTACCCTTTGGGCGGGGGCAATGTTCTCTGACTGGTCTGGGAAGAGCTCCAGCTTCAGGTTGGCCTGCTTCAGCATGCTGGGCAGTAGATCCATCTGAGACATAGCCTCTTTGGTAGGCAGACTGTTCTCTGGTGATTCAGCTAAAGTTGGGGGTGGGGATGAGGGTGAAGTCTCTTAATAAAAACAGTCTTCGGCAGGCATATAGGTATATAATACATTGAAAAATACAGTACAACAAAAATACCATCAGAATATTGATGATGAGGATAAATAATGATGACACATACACCAGCGGCTTGTTAAAATACAGTAAAACCAAAATCATTGGAAGCAGGTTATGAATTACAAAAGTGACTTGTTTCGATGAGTGATTCCTCGCAAAATGTCACTTACAAGAAGTGTCCATTAACGAGGGGACGACGAAGGCGATTTCCGTCAGGGCGTCGGCGTAGTACAGGACTCTCTTCTCGCCGTTGAAGACGCCGCCGCCCGTGTCCCCCAAAACAACTGCCTCATCTGTCAGAAGAGCGAGACTCAGGGCAGATCCGGCAAGCGGAGGACCGATCCCGGCCTTTTCCGAAAGGATGACGAGGTCTGGGAGGTGATGGCACTCACCACGCCGCTGGAATTCGGCACCGCTGCAGGTGTTGATGGACCAGCTGGTGTACGTGCTGCCCGTCCATCCCGGGTGGGTGCCCACCTCCACGGGCCAGCCCAGAGACAACAAGAACTCCACGAAGTGCTGCTGGACGTTGCTGGAGGACTCTACATTCTTTAGGATCTGGCCACGAAGAATAATAATAATAATCAAAGCTAGCACACTCGCAGCAGACAAGCGACACAAGGGAATGGGTTCAGGCTCTGCCCCCCCAGCTGTGACATTCTGTGGCCCCCAGCCGGTTACCTCCTGGCAGCTCTTTTGCTTTGCTTTCATGTAAAATATGAAAGCCGTGTCAAAGGGCCGGCAGGGGAGCAGGTCCAGGTATCTGATGTCTTCAAAGAAGCTGGGCTGGGACGACTCCAGAGCAATAAGGTGGGGGGGAAGTCGGCTGTTGCCTGGCTCCTGAAACAGCAAAACAAAACACGGTTGGTCTTAACTATGCTAATTCAAGACTTAAACCACCGATTCATTAAACTTAAATTGACATCTCCCTAGTCAGCCTATTGTTTCCGCGTGTAAAGATGATAAATGATATATACGTATTGAGAAAGGCCCCATCTTGCAGACCAAACACTCTCAGCGTACCTTCAGCGCTTCCAGAGACAGGAAACCGAAGTGCGAGAGGAAGAGGCGGCCACTCTGGAACTCCTGCGAGGAGGGGGGCGGCCTGCAGTCCACCAGCGGGTCTGGGAAGGGCTTATTCCTCCACATTTCCTCGCTATGGCGTTCCAGAGCCACCTCATACTCCACCTGCTTCTCCATCACATTGCGCAGCTTGTCATGGTGCATCTCCAGCTGGGAACCAATGGGTGGATTCTACTTCTAACAAATGCAAAGCCAACTCTGCCAGGTCACCACATCCATATGTGCTTCCTTCTGTTTTGTTTTTTTACTGGCTAACGCTGCCATTTAAAGAAAAAGTATAACAAATACACCCCCTACGATATACGGACTGAAACGCTAACACAATAATATCACAACAGATTAGTATAGATACTGACAATGGGCTTTTGTAAGAACTATGGTAAATAAAGACACCTACCTCCTTATTTACAATGTCGTGTAGGTCCGGGACGCTGAGGTCGGCTTTAACAAACGGAATTTTGTCCACTTCTTCTGGAAAAGGTCTATGTTTGACGTTGAACCGAACGCCAACGTCATTTTTGGGTGTGGGCCGGCCCTCAGGGACAAACGCCTGCTGTCAGCATTGGGAAAAGAACGGGAATGAGTAGGTTTGTCAGGAGATGCCCCCACGCTGAGGCTCGAAAACCTAGAGACATGAAGTATAATGACACCAACTACATTCATCTATGAGTAAATCTCACAGAGGCCTGACCCCACAACCTGACGGTGTTAGTGCCTTAGGGACGCAAGCCTACTGTATGCCATACCTTCTGATTGGCTCGGGCCCCTCTCGGCTGGTGGAAGAGCTGCATGGTCCAGGCGTGTCTCCCAGACATCCCTCGAATCAGCATAGTCAGGGACGGACAGGGGTCTGTAGGGGGCGCAGCAACGCTATTAGTGTTTGCCATCTGCTAGCCAAGCAGAGTGCTGGGAGTAGCTGTTCACACATACAGCTCAGTACACTCATTACATTTTAGCTATTAATTGTTCAAGGGACCAATGTGGATGTGCTGGGGACAGGATTTGGACCTGTGACCTTCTGGTCACAGGCTTAGATACCTAACCTAGTGGTTCTCAACTGGTTTAGCCTCAGGACCTACATTATTCACTTGGTCATTAAGTCACGACCACATTTGTGTCACTAAAAATTTGTTTCACAAAAAAAAGAAAAAAGTGTATAAAAATAGTGAATTGAACAGTAAAAAAGTCTGACATGAGAGAAAATTATTTCAAAATGTTTTTTTAACCCCACACTCCACGACCCAGTGAAAATGGTCCCAAATCCCACTTCCGGGTCGTGACCCTAACCCCACTGAGTTAAAAAGCACGCCCTTACACACACAGCAGGTGCCATGCACAGAGTTCTTTAAACAGCTTAAAAGAACATGGAAAGTAAACTTTATAATTTAACAACCCCCTCTGTTATACTCCTGAAATGACCCATTTCTGTTATTTGCAGTAATTATTATTTTTATGTGGAGCAGAAAAGGCCAAAGACACCCACCTTTCACAGGGACTCCGTTTGTACTCAAGGGATAGAAACTGCAGCTGGTGATTTATTCATGACAGAATCGGAGGGGGGGGTTACTTACTCTGTTCATTCCCCAGTGGTTGCTCCAGCATTGCCAGGATGACAGAATTATCCAGAATGAAGTAACGGAAGTTGCTCCTGCCAGCGGAGTACTTGATCAAGGTGTCCTCGTTTAGCAGGCTGCAGGGAGATGCTGGGCCGCTCGGGGTGGGGAACGTTCCCAGGACCTGCATGATGCTGTCGAGAGGATGCCAGAGGTGAAGGGGGGCATTAAAGTAGCACCAAGCCAAGCTGAAGACCCAAAAAGAAAAAAAACAAGTCCCGCCCCCCTCACCATGACAGTGTGGCCTCTGCCGCATCTTTGACCCTCATGGAAGCGGGGTTGTGCTCCTTATCACCCTTGTACCTCACTTCCTGGTCACCGGTTTTTGATTTGCTCCCCGATATCCCCAGCTCTACGATCTCCAGCACCTCTATCAAGCAATCCTGCAAGGAGACATGGGGGAGTAATAAACCCACAGCGCCGCCCTGGTGGTTGGACTGAGTAATGGTGGCGCTGTGGGAGACGGGTCTCATACCTTTTCATCCAGCAGGTCGGGGTGCTCTGTCAGCCACACGCACAGGCACTGGAAGGCCGCCACAATCATGGAGTGCAGGTCCCGGGAGTGCAGGGGTGCGGGCCGGCTGCATTGGTACACGATGTAACCGCACACGGAGCTGACGGCGCGCTTCCTGTCTGAGGACTCGACGTTGACCTTCACCTGCGTGAGGGAATGAACAGCCGGCAGGAAGTCACGTGACCCAGGCTCTGCGCCTTTCATGATGTACGAAAATGCACTTTTCAAGTTCAAACACTCATTTGAACTTGAACAGCGGAAGCAGAATACAAACCTGAGGCATGTTTCAATTTAAACTTTGTATATCAAATGACTCAGCAGCTCCAAAAGATATACAAACTGGACAACCATACATCAAACCGTGTACTGTTATGGTCAGACCGTGTAGCACAACCTGCACAAACTTCAGTACCTTAGCCAGGCCGGCCAGTAACTCCAGAGCTGCCAGTGAGATGCTCATGTCAGGCCTCCACTGGGAATTGAGCCGCTGGGTGACCAGGTGGATGCATCGAATCAGGAGGCCGGTGGCCGTGTCTGTATGAAGAGCTACGGTGGAACCCGCAGAACCCCGTAAACATGCAGACAAGGAGGGACGGGTGTCATGAGGCATTCAACAGCAGAGCCATACATAGCAGACAAGACAATCCAAATGCCACTTTGTAGGAAATTGACCAAATTCCGCATCATTAAAGTAAACCAGGCCCAACATATCAGTTGCGCGGAGACGGTAATGACAACAGACAGGTATTTCACACAACCCACAAGTCCAAACCAAAGAGAGTTTCTACAGACTGTTAGCAGGATGGGTAAGTTACACAGCAGTAGCCATACATTAGGTCAAAACAAACAAAATATTGTTAAAATTAAGTTTAAAAAGTAAATAAAGATTTTGTTTAGTATTGCCCTGCGATGGGTTGGCGCCCCATTCTGGGTTGTTCCCTGCCTTGCACCTGTAACCTCAGAGAGAGATGCTAGACCCCCACGACGCTGAATTGGACAAGCAGTTTCAGAAAATGGATGGATGGATGGATGGATGGAAGTACGGATGGATGGATGACTATCGCCATGAGTAAATTTGTATATTGAGATAAACTTAGGCCTGCCACTAATGGCTATTTTGCCATGGATTCATTTATTGACTATTTTACCGATTGGTTGATTAATCTAAGTGATTAATTTTCCTCCAGAAAATCAAGTTGACCATTTCATTTAAGGTAATTTTAATTTGATGAAAACAAACTATGTCATTGCACGGCTTTAGATAATAAATACCGGCTTCTCTGCACTATAAACATTATTTTCTCCCACAATTCCATAAGCAGATAAGTAGTATGCCTACAATATTAATGAGATGCCGATTGTGATGTGAAAAAAGTTAGTAATCTGTATAAATTCCACATGTCTTTATGCTTATTAAATTCGGTTAGCGGAGCACCACATGCTACTATTTTGGTATATCACGGAAACGATGAACACTGAACTGGTGGTGAAGAAAGTTACAGCTTAGCAAATGCATCATCTTTTAAAAGAGGAGATTTTGTGGTTAAACTTGGCAAAAAGTAGTTAGTGGGATGGGGGTACTGTTTGCTGACTGAAGTCCGACACGTTTTTTGGCCAAGACTTTTTCTAATTCCCGTTTTCCTTTCAGTTTCATTTTTTACGGTAACAACACTGGTCCCAACAAGCCCAACGCAAACACTGCTAAAGTCAATCAAGGTAGAATAAGCCCAGAGTTTTGCCTCAACATCTTCTCAAACACTTATTCGATGAAGATTCTAAGGTAGCAGGCATACAACTCCATGGCTTTCATGAGTGTATTTGGCAACTATAAGGACAAAAGATATTTAAAAGCGTAGTATACTAATGGTAGCTTAATAAACAGGAGTAGACAACATTTACAGTGGTTTCGCCTCCTCTGGCAGTCCATGATCCAGAATAGCGCCCGTTTGTTTTCCTTTCAGGTGCTTAAACATAGCGCTAATGTCACTGTGGTATGCCACTGAAACTTTGCACAGTGTAAAACGACCTTTTCGTTCTGTGACAATTTGAACTACTCCCATAATTACATAGTGATATATTGAATTACATTTGATATAATGAATTGAAGCATTTTAGAAATCATAAAGGCAATTTCATAAAAATATATTTAAAAAAAACGATGCATTCATTTAAAATACTAATTGACGCATTGTCAGCGTTGACATCATCGACTACGTCGACTAATCGCGGCAGCCCTAAGACAAACGCTAAACCAGCTCACTAGCTGCACTGTGCATAAAAACGATTCCCCAAATCAGTCCTTCCTGCTGCCTCCACCCGACCTCCCAAAATGGCCACCATTTTCATTGTTTGAAAAGAGGGAATCTTCTGAGGTACCCAGCCTCTTTAACCGTGGAAAAAAAAAATTGCAAAATCAAAGTGCAGATTTAACCTTTTTGATGAAAATGAGATGCTTTTGATTGTACGGGAGTGTTCAAATCCAGCTACTACCAATGTAGCAATCTATCGTCTGAAAGGTCACATCACCACAAACATCTACTCTTACAGACAGACGTTTTTATAGCAGAGAACATCAGCATACTTATAAAATCCTCTTTATACAGGTTAAATGGCACAGCACCACTCCAAACATAACACAAAAATCAAGTTTGGGTCATATGCATTTTTACCCAGTGTTTTTTTGTTTACATCTCCAAATCACAGTTGCCGTGACTGCTAAAAAAAAAAGGTGAATAACATACAAATTATTTTTGTATGTATATTAGCTGTGGAAATAAGAAATAAATAGTGCATGGATTTAGGGTTAAACTACTATATTACGGCTAAAATTCTCTGATCCACAAGACAGACAAGACCTGAAATGGCTGTTACCATCTGCTTGACTGGGTACTGTACCATAGTCCCGGAGGAGGGCCTGAGCTGGTCGCTCACTGTCTGGGGTGGTGATGTCAGAGCTCCCCCTGCTGGTGGAGCTGATGCCGCTGTTGTTCCTGCTGTGGCTTTTCGCTGACATGTGGCAGCCCTCTCCACTGCCCTGCGGCACCTGCCGAGGAAGGGCCGCGGATTTTTAACCGCGTCCGCTGCAGAGCCAAACATGCCAGGCCGACTTAGCTCCTTTTGAGAGTCATGCGGGTAACTCACTACTGGAAAGTGTCATGAAGCGGCGAGAGGGGAAATACATGGGACTGACATTCAGGGTGTCAAATAAGTCATTACCAGTTCAGCTTGGGTCCCCGTCAATTCTAAAACTGCAGAGTCCTGAACAACATTCAGCATCGCCCCTATAAAACAAAAATAATTACAAAAAAGTTAACTACAACAAACATATATTTCCAGTCATAATTCAAATGGCAACAGGGACCAACCAAGAATCATCTGTGTATTGTGGGGGTCAGTCTCAGTCTGCAGGGCACCGATCAAAATGTTAATCAGACGCAGTTTTAAGGAGAGAAATGTCACAGGCTTGTCATGGTGTGCGTTGTCATCGTTGCTGAACTTTCCTTCCAGAAGAACCTGGAAAAATCCGGAAGAATGAATTTGGACTTTATGATCCACACTACTAGACAAACAATACACCTGCTAATCATGATCTACTTTTGCATCATGCCCTCTGACGGGTCAGGACCACTGAGCAAAGAAGCTGTGGCAGAAATGTCTGGATGGAGCTTTGATAACGGAAGAGATTTACCGAATTACCTCGGACTTCAAGTTTCCAAAATGATGGGGCAGGGGCAGCATTGATAGCAGAATGCTAATGGAGGCTCTTCTCAGGTCCGTTGGATTGACGTACGTCTTGAACTTGGACAGTTCCCTGAACATGGGAATCCAAACCTATCAGGAGTATCCTGTGGACCCTCAACCCAAAGACCTAGCAGGCAGCTCATCGACAGAACAACATTTTCAATATGTTTGCCTCGATCAACTAAATCATTACTAATATTTTAGGACTCATATTAATATTTTGAAAAACTACATATCCCATTGAATAGAAAAAAAGAAAACAAAGAGCAACCATATGCCCAATAAGAATGTAAGATTGCGAAATTATACAGCGGTCTCAAATCACCAAGATATAGTCCATTTATGTGTTGAGGCTCCACCCAATACACTTAATGTACATCCATCTATCTATCGATCTTCCAGCTGCTAACAGCCAATCTAATACAAGGTCATAGTGGCCTGGAGCCAATCCCACAAAGAGCAAGTGTAAATAAGAGTTCTCACCTATCAGGCAAAATAGTTTCCAGCGCAGAGATAAAGTAAGGGACCACGGCATTGATCCCCTTCAGGTCAGAAGAGAAGAGGGCAGACGAGTTAAGGATTATGCTGGCCAGCACAGGGCGGCAGATGAATTCGGAGATCTGAAGACCCTGGATAAGAACCATGTAAAACCTGCAGAGAACATCTCCATTTAGTAGATGAAGAAAATTGCCAGGTTCAACTACTATGAAATCTAAAGCAGACCTGCGAAAATTTAAGGTTAAAGTCTTCATCTTGGTTTATTGCATTAATAATATGGCCGTTTTTCAAAGTTACCTGGAAAGGTAGACAGGAAGAATTTCCTCCCCAGTCTTCTTGCTACAAAATATCCTGCATAGTGTCCCACATGCCTCTGCCCTTCCCGACTCGTAGTTGTCTGGGAACTCATTGGTGTCAAACATGGGGTTGGAGACCAGAGTGTCTGTAGATATCTGGGAGCTCTTCCTACGCAGCTCCACTCCAGCTTGGGTGGCTAAGGCTGATGGGGCGAGCAGAGGACACAAGCTGAATGGAACCAACCACATCTCCCACTGGGACATCTAACGAAGATAACACAGAGAGAAGCTGTTCTCCACTGCTGCTGAAAAGAGACCAGCTGCACATCCAGTGTTTTTCAATAAAAGATTTAGCTATAATTCAATAACTTATTCAATAGCTCATACCATAAACACACCCAAAAATACAGAACAAACATTATCAGAGGAAGAACTCTTAACAGTAACACACAGAGAAGCCATAAATAGGCGCTTTCACACCGCAGAAACTTTTTTCCAGAACCAGAACGTTTCTCCAGAACTAGGAACTTCTGTCAGGTTCACATCGCAGGAACTCGGCCCGATTGTACTTCCTCTGAGGCAGTTCCCGAATCCTTTAGTACCTACTCCAGACTAGGGCTTTGTCCGAATTTAGGGGCTGCATCCTTTAAAGAATCCTTTAAATGTAGCCTTTGCAGGCTGTGTCCTTCGAAGTTTCACACAATGAATCTTGGGATTCTGGCAAGAGAACAACGGCTGCATTTGAAGGGACCTTCCAAATGGAACAGCCTTGTGCCGCTCTGACACATTCGGTCTTCAAAGGCGGCCTTCGATGGATGAAGCCCTTGACTTCAAACATCGACTAGATATTTTCGTTCAAACATGAAGCACAGGGGAGGAGCTTGTAGCGATACCTTGCTGAATGGTTGACCACAAGCACCGCCAATAACTTACACGGAAGTGTGGGGAAGAGAGATAATACTAGGAGAGCAAAAATCGAGCAGATAGAATTATTTTTCTTGTCAGCGCTTATTAGCAGAATAAGATGAAGTAAGATAGATACAATTCTGTGAAAACGAAAAATCAATCCGCCAGCCAGATATAATAATGAAATATAAATATATCGTGGGTCGTTTGAGAAAAACGTAAATAAAAGGATGTGTGTTCCATGTAGATTGCAATCACTCCCTAACAAATAACTAACAAATAACAAAACAACTTGTTCATTCTCCATTGTTTTGTTGTGATGGTGTTGTTTCGATGTATGTGTGAAGTTTAACCTTTAATCTTTTTGCATTTCACATGCTGATTTAGCATAAAGGTCCCAGTTCTGCTGAACGGAGTGAAAGAGACACATGAAAGTGGACAGGAACTCAAAAGTCCCCAGTCAAGACAGCCCAGGAACTTGTAACCAGGGACCAGGTTCCGGAACTTATAATAATCTCTATATATTAGTTTAAAAGGAAGTTTAATTTCTCTGTATTATATTGTCCCGCGGCTAATTTGGCGGGTCAGGTGAACGAAAACACCACGATGCATCTGTCCCCGACAGTAAATGCAAAGATAAACGATGTATCCTGAAGAAAGTTCCCCAAAGCTATGCCTCACCCAGCCGTGCTAAAGTCCGGACACTGCAGGACACGTGTGGAAGATCCCAAAGTGGCTTTGTCAGCTCCCAGTAAACTGACAAACAACCGTTAGTAAACACACACTCACTCCATGCATTAAACAAAAATTAATCATAAAATGCTAATGAAATAGGTGTCCTTACGTTGGTTATTGTAAATTCACTGGACATAACGTCACAGTTGCAAAGTAGTTAATTATAGGGTGGGTCAGATTCATCAAGCCAGAAATATTTCCCAACTAGAAACACAGAAAGGAAGCGGATACATTCCCCCACCCCCACCCCCACATCCTTTTCCTGAGGATAACAGCGGAACGGCAGAGTCTCTACATCAACAAAAGCTCAACACTAAAGGAAACGTGGTGGCAATGGAGACAGGAAAAACAAAAACAAGCACTGAAGTTTGGGAGAAGGTACTGTTCCTACTTACAAGATGTATAAGGAAGAATTTGCATGAAAGAAGTTGCATGAAAATAAAAATAAAAACGGAAGTAAATGAAAAGGACAGGGGTAGAATGTGTACATACGGTTTTTATTGTATCAGAAGTAGCCCTCTAACACTGGTAGCCAAAGGAATTGTTTTAAATTATTCCATTACGGTTCGTTGTACAACAGCAAAAGCTAGGTCAGGTCAGAACAGGCACAACAGGAAATAAAAATTAAATGTCACAGGTGGAGAACTAAGCGTTTTCAGCCCAAAAATATTTCTTCAGGAAAAAATCCCATAAAAATTCCCAGAGTTTTTAAGCTTTCTAGGATATCATAGGAGACAAGATAGTATAGATCAGGGGTAGTTAATATCTGCTGTGCTTCAGAGAGCAGGTAAGATGGAAAACCCGCTGGATACTGGCAGTCCAGGATCAGGCCGGCAGACTCATGAAGGGTGAACTTGGTGTAAATAAGACTTTACCTGCATGAGCTGCTGTCACTTTTGGAAAGCAGGCAAAAATACGTGCGTTTGAAAATAAGTGCCGGCCCTGAAAGTGGGTGGTGCGGGAGAAAACGCCCACCCCAGCTACTGTGTACAGTTCCTGCACAGGAATCAGAAGGCGAGAACGGGAGCTTCTGAAGGACTGAGACAGTGTTTAGTTTATGCTGAGTCTGTCTGTATCTATTGTATTTTGAGAGCCATTGACAGCTGGGAACAAATTCTCAGTGCGTGTAAACAAAAAAAAAAAAAATAAAATCATTCTTACCAGTCATGCTGCTGTCCCGGTTCATTCCGTTGTGGAGCCTACAGTGCACCAGAGCAGCGTCAAACAGCCATTGGCCAAACAGATTAAGGATGCTGTTGACCTTGGGCCGTGTCGGGGCAGGCAAGGGCCGGGGCTCGGAACTCGTTTGGTTTGGGCTAGACAGGGGGGAGGTGGAGGACGGCTGCTGGGGCAGCTTGGGTGGGTAAGACGGGGCTCCCTGTGTGCAGAAACACAAACCACTTAGCCGTCTACGTTGCAAAGGATGACCTATCGACGAAACGGGAGGCGGCCACCACACACCGTGGAGGACTTGCTGGCTGCCCTGGCCCCCCCACTTGGCTTGTGCCGGCGACTGTGAGGTGGTGTGGTGTTGGTGGTAGACGGAGGTGGGGGCATGGTCAGTCTGTTGACAGGAGTGGGTGGAGCGCTGTCAGACCTGGGCCGAGAAATTCCTAGGTGGAGAGGCATACAGGGCAGGGAGAGAGAAGGAGAGATCGAAAACGAGAGAGAGAGGGCGGGAGAGAGAGGGGGAGAGGGAGAGAACCCTGTTATTACACAAACAGACTGGTCCTGCCTCATTATAGAGAGTTAGAAGCATTAATCTCATTGGTGGTGTTAGCCGTGGCCCCCATACCCACACAACACAAAAAATAAACAGACAGGAGGAAAAGTGCAATGCAAGAGCTCAGCAGCTGGGTTAGAGGTAAAGGTCACCCGACAGCCACAGTGAATAACGCCAAACCTCAGCAAGTCAGCTTCAAGGGGAAGAGTTTGGGAAGGGCGCTCCTGACCCCCCAGCAAAGAACAAGGCATGCGGACCTGACCATGTTCTGTACAGGCCCACCTTTCCGGCAAACAGAACAGGAAGAAAATATGCGTTACTATAGTAACACAGGTGGTAAATGGGTAGGCCGGGGAGCTCATCTGAATTCTTAGAGAAATTCCAGCTACCGGAATGCATAACCAGCCGTGTTTGAGTCAGGAATGCCACTGTGCTCCGTAAGAAACAAGTCTGCTGCAATTTATTCTTAGGCACTGTGACATGAGAAGACTATTACACACACAAAGCAAAAAAAAAAAAAAAAACAATACAAATAATTATTATAGCAACTGATTGATTCTGAAAAGCAAATCAACACCAGTAAATCACTCAATCACTCGAATCGATTTTAGTGTGAGGGGGTTACTGAAATGCTAATGCTAATGATTAGTATATGGCTTTTAGTTGTACAAACTTGAATTTTCACTTATGCCCGAAAACATACAATCCTTCCATTCACACAAGCATTAGTAAAACAGTGTTACGTCAGATCCAACTTATTTAGGTATGCAGTACCTAAAAGAGGAAGTCCATTACATACTGTACTCTTAGACACCGTAACCCCTGAGGAAGGCAAACAGACAAAATAATTCCACTTAGCAGAAGAGAAACACCAACGGCACGCTACATAACAGGAAGAAAGGACCGTATCGCTCACCAAAGGTCAGAAACAAAAGGTTATGGACATCTGGCAAAAATTAGAAAGGCCTGTGCATCTATACACAGTGATGTTAGGCTAGAAAACGTATGGAAGAATTTTCAGAGGAACTGAAACATTAAGCCAAAGGTGGGGACTATTCCAAAAGTAGGATATTTCTGGTACTTCAAACCAATTCAACTGTCTGTTTTTAGGCCGGAACTTATACTAACACTAACTTTCACCAAATGTTCCATCTGAACAAGTAGTATTTATATATTGTTTGTTCAAGTAACCTATTGACCTTTCTGTGGAACACAGACGTCGCCCTTCTTTCAGTGTAATGTTTCCACGGTGACCTACAACAGACAAGTCTCTTAATCTGTAACTAGGGAAGACAGGGGGAATGCCTGACTTACAGTAGGAAAGGAGAGCAAGTCTGCACAGAAACATTTCATTGAAAATGCCGAGTGTTTTTCCCCCATAATAAAATTCACCCAGTAACCAAGTAACGTCCAAAGACAATGTAAGGACACAGCAATTTTTTTTCAGTACTGCAGACATACATCCCATTCCAACCAAAACAGAAAATCACTCCAATTTAATACATGGCTGTAGGCCAGTTCAGTCACCTTCAAGATACATCAGAAACTATGTATGTGCCAATTTGCTTTACTATTGTGATTCTAGTTGATTTTATAACATACCACGAGCCAGGACCTAATCTCGTACTACTCGCTTTGCGACCTTAAGATCTTGAGATAGCAAACAAATTCAAAAGAGCGGAGAGACTAAACAGTCAAGTGGAGCTTTAATATGAGACCCTCAGGCTAAGGTTTCCGATGGAGGGTCTGGGTGGGCGTGCCAGAGCCTGGCCCGTAACTCATAAGCTAAGGTGGTAGCAAACCGTTAACCAGCCATCCCAGGTTTATGTTAAACTAGCAGTTTATAGTTGAACAAACCCTTTTCCTTATTATTTAGCTTCGTCGGATTCAAAACTCTGGGGACCGGAACAGCTAAGATGATCTGCAATGACGGTCTGCGAACAAATTCGTACACGAGAGCGGAGTTGCATCCGAGTCAGTGATGCCTTCGGATCACCTGTACTTCCAATGAAATGGCTCCTAATATTTCACCCAACCTTCAGATAAGTCACAATAATTAAGAGACAGGCTTTTCATGCCGCGGCATCCTCATTGCTTAGAACACTCATGGTCATATGATAAAAAATACGCAAACCTCTAAGACAATGAGCTCTTGATAAGAGAGTGATTGGAGTCAGACGTTCCAGACAAATAAGATTTGGGTCTGTCCTGCCCTACAGCATTTAAAAAAACCACACGATGCCTATTGCTGCCTCTTCACGAGAGAATCCTATTCAAGTGCAATATGGCCCAATCAAAAGGGATTTCAGAAGCCATTTGTAGGAGACTTTATGAAGCTTGTTTAACTGGAAAAGGGCTACAGAAGTCTCTCTAGCTATAAATCTAGAAAATTCCAAAGACTTCCAAAGTCTTGCATTTACCTCTCTCCATTGTATATTTCTTTACCTACGGTATACTCCAGTTATTAGTTGTCTGTTATCATGGTGTCTCCAACATTCGCAAATTGTGCCAACAAAACTTGGACATGGTTGTGTGACAATTAAGTTTCTGATTCTGATACACAGATTCTTAATTTTGAGTAATGCGATGACTATGAGAAGCTAAGCTAAGCCAAGACTTCTGGTTTGCGATGAACTTTGCGGTCTCTCACCTAGAAATGCGTCAACTAGAAAGCTGACCCCGCGCATGGCTCGGAAGAAGATCTGGGGCAGCTGTTTGAGGCAGGGGTGCTGGACGACTTCCTGGGGAACCCCGCCGACGCCCAGCAGCTGCTCCTGGAACTTGGGTGTGGAGCTCACGATGATGGGATTGCTCAAGTCCACTGGATTGCTGCAAGGTGGCAAGGGGAAGGTGGTCACGATGGGGAAAAACAAGCCAGGCCAGGGTAGCAGGCTCACAAGTAGATGGATAACAATCGACTTCAAGCATTCCTATGCAAACGCGGCGGGGAAACATGCATCTATCTGGTCCTGACCTCAGCATATGCAGAAAACGGAACCAGGTCTGAGCCACACATTCGTTATTCATCTCTGCCGGGATCAGGCCGGCGTCCTCATCCGGAACTTTGAAAGGGGGGAACGAGGGACCATAGGTGAACCGCAACAATCTACAGAGGAAAACGAGAGAGGGAGAGAGAGAGACAGACATTCATCACGGTGACATTGACCTGGGGTTAGCAGATGCCAAAATACTGGGAAATTACTCACTGTAACCATACTACAATACAAACATACACCCCAACTGAGGGGCTACCAACTTGCCTAGAGGTGAGGGCACAGATGACCCTACTCCACTGCTCCACCACTGGGGGGTGATGTCTCCAGTTAGCTAGCATTTCCCTGGCAGTCTTCCAATATGGCGGAGTGGGAAAGCAACGCGTGCAGGCCAGGAACCAAACCTCAAACAGCACGCTGATTAGCTTCTCTGCCAGCTTTTCTGCAATGCCCCCTACCGAGGGTTGACAAAATGCCAAATGTGCAGAAAGAAAAAAAAAATTACGAAAATAATAGGACATACATATTGACATTAGCTTCTCCCCAACATAAGGAGTGTAACTCGAACCTGAGTGGGAAATGAAAGTTTTAATGTGACCATGCGAAAGACTCCATTTTGGCACTACATGACATAATCATCATTATTATTATAAGATATTTTTGTTTTTGCTGCACTCTACTCGACAATAATTAGGTTTAAGAAATAACTAATTAGCGATAAGGAAATACTGCTCGATACTGATAGCCAATTTTTGATAGCCACAAAAACTGATTGTTAGGGGGGTTCTGCTTAAATAACTTTAAAGGCACAGTCCACCCAAATAAATTTACAATTAAATTACATTCAAAAAAACATTTAAAAGTATTTGTTTTTTGATAAGAAAAGCCCAACTCGGGCATACATCAGTCCCGAACACTATATAACATCTTATGTAATCATAACATAAACTGACATTTGTCTAGTTATTTAGTAACACGGGTGTGCAAAGCAAGATAGGTCACCATTTTAAAGGGAATTATTGTCTGTAAATATCGGCTCACTTTTAACCATCAGCCAACAGTCGGTTGTTGCTGTAGAGGCCGATACAATCGGTGCATCTCTACTAAGAATGCACATCCTCATAAACAAGAAATATGAGAGACATCACAATATGTAACTAAAACATTTAGACCATCTGTCCAACAATGTTTTCCATTTTAAAACTTTCCTTTTATAAATACATTTTCACATGAACTACATGATAGTTCGAAGCTTCAAATCAGATCCCACTGTAACTCAATAAGAGGGTTGGTTGTCGTGGAAACCATACTGTAAACAAGGTCAAGCGAAAGAGACTGAGACAGAAAGAGACGGACACGGGGACCCAGGGGCCGCGTGGACTGACCCCCGACGGTGGGCGGGGCCAGCATCGTGTCATTTATGCGCAGGAGGAAGAGCAGCAGCACCTCCCAGGTCTCCCTGACCATGTTCTCAGACTCACGGGCCAACTTCTGCACAGCTATCAGCACCCGCTGGCAAAGGCGGAAGTGGCTGGGAGTGTAATGCTCAGCTCTGTCACAAGGGGGCGAGACAGCAAGAGGACATGTGGGTGTCAGGTTTACCAAGGGACGCGCCATCCGATCCGCTTATGCATGGGATGGGGGGGGGGACGACAACATAAGCAGCTGAAACCATCTGTACCTTTAAGTAAAAATGACAAATTTTATCGACACACCACCCGACCTGCAGCATGTCAGGTGCAGATCTGGAGGTGATCTCATCAGGTTTATTGGCTCAAGGCCACTGGAAATGTGCATCTGCGGTACAACAGAATCTAACCGCATGACCGCTGGGATATTTGAAAGACGATATCTATATGAAAATGCTGCTTGTGCAACAATCAGTTCTGCCTTTGAGTCAATGGCTTTTACCACTTAACTCTGCAGCATGTTTAAGCACAGCTGGTGATCCACTTAAAAATCTTTAACGGGCCTAGCCAGGGACTAACTCTGTTTCTTTGTTAATTCTTATACAAGACCCACCATATAATTAATTTCAATGGTGAATAAATTAATATATATGTAGCCATGAAGTTCAGGGCTAAACCTAAAGTACCTGGGCAGGAAAAGGTTGTGGAGGTGTTTCAGGATGGTCTGCACATAGAGGTTCGGCTCCTTGATGATGGGTTGAGGGATGGATTCCCGAGGAGATACCAGCGCCATGATCCAGTCAGTGTAGACATCAACGCACAGCCGAACCGTATCTTCATCCAGAGGTAGAGTGAGCCCATAGCAGAGAACTTCCATCGTCCACTTCACCTGCAACGACAGCATCACCTCAGGCGAGGAGCTCAAGTGTCGGACATTACGCCTGAATGTCTTCACCAGCTTACGCTCAATCTGAATTTTTTTACATCCTGCACTTCCCAATATTTTAAAATATTTAGGCTACAGTCTTAATATAAATCTGAAATTGTAGCAAAAATTTGTTTTACCAATGTTACTGATGGTTCAGAAGGTGAATGGACAACAAATACATAGAACATCTTTTTGTTCTCTTGAAACATAAACAAAGCTAATAGCCAAGGCAAGACTAGGGTAATTTGAGCAGCTCCTCCCTCTCACAAGGACATCTAAAACCAGCACCGAAGGAGCCATTAACCGGCTGGAGAAGTGCTTGATAAAGCCGTAAGCAAGAATATCCACGAGGGCACGGGGGGAATCCTCCTGCTCTTATCTTTAAGTGCAGCCGCCAAAAGGCACGGAGCCTTGCACAATATGCATGTGCAAGGTGCTCTCGAAAGACACAAGTAACAGTACTCAGTATATGGATTCAGTTCTGACTGCATGACTGGAAGACAATGAACTGCGGGTGACTTTGTTTTGATTAGTTTCTTTGCTGGGATGAACATGAATATCTCAAGGCAAAATGCTTTTGACATTTTAGCCGTGGTGACTGTGGTCATACATTTGTGTTAAAAGGACAGAAAAGTAGATCCTCAGACCGCGAATGTACCTCTTTGTCCGTTTTGAGGAGACTTTCAGTCAGCGGGGAGCTGAGGACCAGGGGGCGCACCACGGCATTGGCCACATCACGGCCCACGGCGGAGGGATACGTGTGCAGCACACTCAGGTGGCCCTGGTCACTCTGGACCACAAGGTGCAAGGAGCGCCACTCGGAGTACATGGCGAGTGACGTCTACGCAGCCTGGGCACCACCTGCGATGCAAGAAAAACGTGGCACTTTTGGCCAAATAAAACGGCATGAAAGTAAATATCACTTTTTGCTTTACAATGGACAATTAGCCGAATATCTATCCATCTTTCACCCAGTATGGGATCACAATGAGCGATAAGGCTGTCCCACGAAACACAGCGGACAAGGCAGACGACACCCTGGATGGGTGAGAGTGCATTTGCTTAACTATGAAAGCTACAGGGAAAACCCATGCAAACCTGGCTAGCAGATGCAAACTTCACACAGAGAGCAGAGGTGGGATTCAAACCTCAAACTTTCGTGGTCTGAGACTGCAGTAGCACTCACTGAGCCACCCGCAAACGTTTGTCAAGGACAGAGTAGACAACAAAAACAAACCGCAAAGAACTGTTTGCACTCACATGCTGCAGTTCATCAGAAGTAATCATGTTCAGCGTCATAGCCCTACAGTAAGTTACTTTCCGGCATGTCTAATTTCGCCTCAGTTCTAACCATCCAGACATCCACACAGCACAGGGAAAAAATGTAAACACCACCCACATGGGCGTGGTTAGAACTTGAACCCCGGGCCCTAGAGTTGTGAGGCAACTGTAAAACCCACTTTACAACCATACTGTCCAGTTACAAACAATTACATTATAATCTCCTCAAAATAAATCACAGTAATTCAAAGCACACACACACACACAAACGGAAGTACAGTATATACGCGTTACACTGCTTTAAATCTGATAAATCAAGCGGCAAAATGATTCGTTCCAAAAAATAAAAGATATTAATAAACGTTGATCAGTAAAACGGGTTCTGAAAAAGTGAGGGCGGTAGTGACTGACTAAACGTGTTTCTGGTATTAATGTCGGGATCGGGGATTAAAATACAACTAATAGTGCAAGATCTCGCACAGACGTCCAGTTGCCGCACTCTGAGAATATCATCATAAACAGTAAGTAATATGTAGTAGTAAAGTGTCACTACTGTTGCCCCCCCCCATGTCAAATTAACATTACTGTCAGCCTTAACGCAGCTACCAAATGTTTTACACACAGGCTTCCAGCCCTACAAGGGTGGCGCAAATTTTAAAACTGCATCGACCCAGTTTACAGCAAACCATCTCATACTGTAGGTACAGCCCGCCAGCCTGATCAGCCAGCAGAAACTTCCCCCCTCCAGTTCATTCATTCCGTAAAAACTCATTTCCTTTATGTGCATGCATGCATGCATGCATGTCTTTTCCATTGCGGCTCGATCGTTTCTGCCTTTGTGCAGCTACTTAATTTCCATCAACATTAATGGATACATAACAACAATAAGAATAAAAGGCGAGCATGCGGATGTTTGTTATCATAATGAACACGCCGGGTTTACAGGACGGAGCCCCGGCGGCTTCGTACAGGCGTCCTGTGACCCGGGCAGCTAGCGGACGCGCCGTAGGAGCGGCCGGCAAACGAGCGACTACGGCTGGGGTAGCGCACCGGCAGTCGGCCGCAAGGTGAACTGCGATTCTCCGTTTAGGTTTTGTGCAAAAGGCCGCACTGCGGGGTTCGTACGGCGTTTAAAATAAACCCCCCGCCCCCCCTACACACAATCAAGTAAACTGAACTGGCGGCATTAAAGAAAAGCACGGCGGCTAATTACCAGCGTGAGTGGGGGAGGCCGACATATTACCCAGCTGCGTCTTCCGCACGGACGCCGGTTTGCGGGCTGGGGCGCGTCAGCAAGGGGCGCCGCCGTAGGATCAGCCTTGCGCGCAGCAGCCGTCCAGCGGAGTCCGGCGCAGTCACTGCGGGGAGCGAGAGGCGGCGCCCGCGGCCGACGATCTCCGGGCACAGCGCCCTCTGTCATTCCCTGGGAAGCTGGCGACATACTTGCCAATGCGCACAAGTATATAACCTCCCCCTAAGACTGGTACAAATCAGACTTAAGTTTCATAAATCCCGTAAAATTCAACACATTTATACAAATCCTGCCAGAAGTCACCGTCATTTTAGGCAACCTATTCCCCTCCATGATTACCAACAATGTAACGATGCCGAATAGTTAGTGGCCTTGTCTCACCAAAAGAGGTTCGGGTTAAGGTCACACGGTGCAGTACTCAGAACTGTGGGTTTGACTAATGGTCCAAGATTGTGTGGTTCAAGTCATCTGGAGAGCATAGATCTCCATTACTGAGTCCTGTATTGACAGGTCGTTTTGCTGTTATATAGCAGATGTAATATTATGTCTCATACCCCACACCTCTCTGAACAGGCTGTTGCTCTGTTACTATAATTCATTTGGTAGATGATCAAATTTTTGTAATGCAAGTATTAACAGTGACCATCAGGGTGGCTATATTATACATTGAATTCCAGGGTCACCGTACCTGTTTGAACAACACCCAAGTTCATTTCATAACTGTTTAAAACATTGTCAACTAATTTCAAGCAAAACTTAAAAAGAAAGTTTTAATACTGTGCCTGTCACTTTTTGCCGTGTGCTTTCAGTTTGTAGACGATTGTGGGCGTACTATGTAATATACATTTAAGAATACTTATACCGAAATCAAACTATAAAATAACAAATTCGTAATTATGAATTGTATATACTGTATATATTCCTTCACTCTACAGTCACACTCCACCATTGTAGGCAGCTTGGCATGACCAAACTTTTGACCAGTACTGTACTGTATATAGGTGGCATGGTGGCTCACATCTCCAGAACTAAACTAGCTGGTAAAATTATCCATCCATCTATTTTCCAAACCGCTTATCCTTACTGGGACCCGGGGGGTCCGGAGCCTATCCCGGAAGCAATGGGCACGAGGCAGGGAACAACCCTGGATGGGGGGCCAGTCCATCATAGGGCACAAGGCAGGG
>JAODJX010000129.1:163453-186256 GCA_026776945.1 Isichthys henryi | reverse complement strand
GGTATTTTCCGCCTCGTGCCCCTTGTGTTCGGGCCCTGCGGTGGATTGGCGCTCCGTCCTGGGGTATTTTCCGCCTCGTGCCCCTTGTTTCCAGGATAGGCTCTGGACCCAAGCAGTACAGAAAATGAATGAAAGAATGAATTAAGTCTAAGCTAAGCTTTTCGACCATAATACTTCTTCTGTAAAGATCCAAAAATAAAAGTGGATGAAAGGTGTTTTGTTTGACAGATATGTTCGTTTGATTGACCTGTGTAGCCGTGTACAGCCCTTCCTGTAAGCATATTTAAAATGATTTAAACTCCAGCAGAGGGTCTGTTTGAATCAAAGGAGGGAGTACCACAATATCGCAAAAGAGTATCACTAGAAATTTATGCCAAAGAGGACTAAGCCTACACTAGGGGGCCTGATTTCAATGAAAATGAATGTGAATACAGTGTTCAAAAATAAGTGTACATATACTTTGGTGTGTGTGGGAGGGGCTAAAGAACATTTTAAATGGATAAAACCCCCCTCTGAGAGCACAGGGATGCTCACTGAGCAAACACGCTAATGTTTTCCTGTCATTTTCACGTCCCTGTTGCTGAGATCATTGTCTCAATCCTGGCTCAGTTACAGACCTTTTACTATTTGCTGTCTTCTTCTGTACTATTGACTGCGCCAGATGGTTGCTTGTATTGAATTTCATTGTATAGCACAACTCACTTTTCTTATCTGAAAACCTTTCTTTTTTTTACAATGATGCACTAGCTGGATTTCGAATAATGGTTTGTATCAAAACTGCCACTGAACGTTACCATACTCCATCCATCCAACTTCCAACCTCTCACTCAGACTAGGATCCCAGGGACCCTGGGTCTACCCTGGGGAGCGCCCAACAACCCCTTGTGTTTTACACAAGATATATCTATGTATACTGCCAGTTTTTGAGTACCATACATTTTCACTATCACAGTAACTACTGACATTTCTTTGGAGGTTAGAGCCAATCCACTGCATTAAAACGGTTCTGCGAGAAAGCCAAGAGCTGGAAAAAAGGGTGAATCCAGAATGAAACGACTATATCTCTGTTGAATTAGCCAGCCGTTATTGAGTGCGCCGGTGTGCTTGTACATGCGCACTCTGTGTATATTAAAGAGCACGGAAATTAACCAGGAAGCAAAACAGAGCCAGGCAGAATGCATTTAAATTTGCATAAGTGTCTCTCTCCTTTTTTTCTACTACCAACAAATGCAATAAAGGGCACTGGTATTTTTGTTTTTCAGCAGGATGTTATCCTTCCAGACCCAAACAGACCCTTCTCTGTATAATGTCTAAAACCTGACGCGCTGTTGAACGCGAATGAATGTGGTTTATTCTGCCATTAAGCTGCGACTATTCCTGCCTCAAATGTCGCTTTCATATGAAGCCTCCTGGTTGTAGCTGAAAGTGGTCTGCATATAGAACGCGTCCCCATACTGTGTGTCACTCGTCACTGTGCTAAAATGACATTTTTCTTTTTGCATTTTTCCACAAGTCCACATAGTCGCAGTTCAAACGTACATATGTAGTTTTCGTCATCGCATTTATTCTGTTATTTATTTTTTTATTTTTTTTGTACAACGATTACAAGAGAAATACTAGCTAACTTGCTCTGACATTTAATCCTGCAATTAAGCGAGCTTTCACTTTTATTAGTTTATATTGCATTTGCGTTTGCTTTCGTCTTTTATGTAAAAGTGAAACATTACAGACGGGACATTTCGGTAACTACATCTTTTTTTGAGGATGACGCACAACATACTAAACTGATGTATGTTTCACCTTTGTAATGTAAGGCAGTGACTTGAAGATAGTCCATTTAAGAAAGCTCTGAACTGTATTAATTATATTAAAAAGGCTAATCACAATTATCCTAGTTTGAGTAAAGCAATAATGCATTATATTCTTAATCTTATCCCAATATATTGTCCTTATTAAATAACGACGTTAGTTTTCTGTGTTCATTTGGAGATTTTTATATTATCTCTGTTTCATTAACTGAGAAAGAAAAGCTTCTTTTCCATTTGTTAGCGTTCGAATTTGCTTTTTTCTCTTGTAGACTTTCCCTAGCATTTGATAAAGAAAACATGACGTGGAAATGTCAAAGGAAATATGAGTAGTAATGTTTGGACAGATTTAATTTTTAGCATATTTAAATAAATGCTTTGCTTACACAGATGTTGATTTGAATAAATATTGTAGAAGAAATCTGTGTTAATATATAAATAAATAAAATTCAAGGGTCTGATAATCGCTGATTAAGCGGGATAATATTGCATATATGATAAATTGATTATCGATTTTCTGAATATCCATGAAAAAAACAAGCTTAAATTAAAGAAAGAAAACACTGCGCTCTTTTCAAACCAGCCTCCCTCTCAGTTCAAATAAATCCCATCATCTCCATGACAACAGTTGTGCTGGTAACATGGAAACATATTAATGTAAAACCATGGCAACGTTTTCCAATTGAATTAAGCAGCACCTGTGCACATTTCAGAGGAAGATAAAAGACAAACAGTACTTTCAGTTGGTAACGAACAGCTGTGTGTTTCAGACAGAAAATCCATGGTTGTGTCCTTCATGCGACTTGTTTTTTGTCTCTATAAAAATAAAAACCGCAAAATGTAAACGTGTCTACAAACGTACTTTTTACAAGATGATAAACCTAATGCTTTTAGAATTGTTATTGTTTGCATCGTGATAATCGTTTCATGTTTAGCTTACTTTATTTGAAATGCAGTTCAAAAACCTCAAAAGGTTACAGCAACTTCTATTAAAATATCCCGGAGATTAGCAATAAACTCATGCATTATAATACATTTGCATTGTTTCACAATTTGTAGTACTAATGCAGCACAGTTCCAGTGATTTTATATTATTAAAGTGATGAACAAAAATATTTTGCATGAAAGAATACTTCATGAAACTGTAATTCATACCATCTAAGTAAAAACAGGCGGTCTTGTTACATTATTTGGCACATTATTCCTGATAACCTGTGGCATTCCTCTGTCATGATTATTTCAAATTAGAGAAAAAAATCACAGTGGTAAACATATACATTTTCTTTTTTCCTTTATCTTATTACAAGTGATGATCCAATCAGTGTTCCTTTGTTTGCTGGATGAGCCATTCAGAAGATATGGAACAGAGGGAAGAGTGTGATTCTGTTGAACCATAGTGTATTTCCTTCATAATTATGCTACCAGGGTAAAGGATTTGAAATATTCGCCATCAAGAGCTTATATAGACTGGAAAATAAATGTAGTCTTAAGATTTTATGTTTTTACCACCTTCCCCATTTTCTTCCATCTACATGCAATTTGATCACGACACTTGGAGTGTCAGAAGGTGATTTACGCAATGGTTGGCAGGGTTCCTTTAATGCGTTAACCACTAATCAGCTAAGATAACAATATCCTTAGCAGATTTGCGTTTCCACTAACTTTGAAAACAGCGGACCAATTAGCTTCCGCTAAATTTAGTTCCGCTAACTGTAAATCTGCTAACATTTGTTTCACAGGTAAAGTGAATAATATTTAACGCTCAAAAACGTTTGTAAACCTTAAAATCATAGATATTTGTTCCAGTCTGTTGTGAGCGTGCCTTTGTGTTGTAGTACTCGAGACCGGTCTTGCTCTCAAGACCGCTTGTCTCGGAATCGACTTTATATTGGCTTGGTCTTGTCTCTGACATAGAGGACTCTAGGTTTTATTTCAAGACTAGTCCTGACCACTCATCAAAATGCCTCAATATTTATCACGATATCCATCTTTGTTAACCCTGAGAAGCCGCCAAATATTGGTAACACTTTACTTAAAGCAGTCATTGCATTATACATACCTTCATAATGCATTATAATACAGTCATAGAGTATTATAAACGCGGTTTCTGATGGACAGATCTATAGCGCAATAAAGAGCTGAGACCCTCCTTCCTAGTTCTAAGTAAATGGTACCATGTTTGCAGTCCCCAAGCAGCACCACTGAGGGCAAAATATCATCATGGGCCAGGTACAAAATAGGGCTTCTCCGATAAAAAGGCTCATATCTCACAAACAGAATATCACAGAAAGAAAATTTCTGCCCATGTTTATTACGGAGATTCTGCGGAATCCAACAATACCCAGCTGGGTAAGTGCTAAATATCCACTGGTAATCACTCTAGTCCTCTAATCTACAGATGGGACTCCAGTACTAAATAGGCAAAACCTTTAGCTCTCTAGGTATGTTTCCAAGGGTTTCAGAGCCAAAAACCAAACCAAAGCTAAATTCATATAATAAAAGTTTATTTAATTATTGTTAGCTTCCACTACTTTTATGCATTTATTGTTTAGTAGTTTATCGGTGTAATGCTATAGCGTCAAACTTTGGAGTTAGAGGATTAGCGGTTATAGCGTCTAACTTTTTGGTTACCTGTGGCCATCATTGGATTTAAGTCGCAGTTATCCATCCATCTTCTAATGGCTGATCCAGTACAGGGTCATGAACCTAGATCTCTGGAAAAGGACAGCAAAAATGGCAGGGGAACAGGCTGGATAGGATGTTTACTGCACACACACACACTGAGACACAATAGGCAAAGATGCCTGTCCACCAACCTGCATCTTTTTAGATTATGGGAGGAAGCAGGATTTTCCAGACGAGGTCCATGCGAACACAGCGGAACATGCAAACTCCAAACACGCAGAGGTGAAATTTGAGCCCTGCCTCATAACACACTTTAGACAATGCTAACTGAAATGATGGATTGACTATAAGGCAAAGCCTGTTCACCAAAAACGGCAAACTAAAATGAGCATAGTTTAATAAGGAACATAAAATGGATTACACAACTTTTAATGGACATGGTTTTACCTCTGAGCCATTATATGTTCTAGCACTAAATAAAGTTACAATTACAACTATAATGAATAATGAAAGACAGCTTTTACACAGACTCTCTTATCATTTAAAATGCAAATAATTGCGTCACAGATATTGTTGATCATTTAATATCCCAGTGGAGGAGGATTCTTTAAATTTTTATGGTTTAAAACTCAGAATTTCCATGTCATTTCAAAATTTACTGAATATGTTTGTCTGTGGAAGTTATAATATATTTTATTTGCAAAAGTCGAAATAATAAACTGGCCAGAAAGCGGCTAAGATGAAAGTGCCTGTCCCAGCTACACGTGCTTATTTTTCTATATCGTCGCTTCTCCTCTTCACCACTCCGCTTGTCCTTCTACTTGAGAGCAGTAATTTTAGGTTCTTCATGTCAGGTATCTGTTGTATGTCAATGTCACCTCTGATCATTCTAAATAGGAGTGTATCATACCCCTTAGCGGCCAACCAATCGAAATTGCCCAGTCATGTTACGTTGCCTTGCATTTAAAATGTAGCTCCGCTTATATCAGCAGTCCAAAGGCATGTGGGTGGGCTCATTTGTGGCACTAAATTGCCTGTAATGTGTGTGCACGTCCCTGATGATAGTCTGTCATCACGGCCTTATGCCTTATAATATCTAGAATAGTCTGCAGCAACCCCCGCGCCCCCCCCCTCAATAATACCTAGAAAAGTCTCCAGCAAGCCCCCCCCCAACCAGGGTAAGTGGTTGAAAGATTGACGGTTAGTTGATTACATTTTCTTAATGTCATTTTTATTGCCATTTTCTACACAAATGTCCTCTATTTAAAACCAAGTCATACATTTAAACGTTTACAGACGCATAATTTGATCAGACCATTGCCATTCATCACGAGGTGCATTTCTGTGCATTTCGACAAGCAGATTATTTATAATTACTAATAAGACCAGATGTCACTGAGGAGAAGCTGCAGTAAATATAACACCGATCACATCGCTACAATCGCCAAGTTTGTATGTGTGTGTACAAGGGGCAAACAAATGTGATTGCCGTGAGGCCACAGAATTCACATTGTCACCTAAGGATGTGTTCAGTGCTGTTGGAATTTGCCCCTACTACCCATTGTGCCATAAAATACAACCAACTCCGCAGCTGCAGGCATGATTATAGGAAGGGAAAATGTCTTTTTGTGTTGTGAGGTTTTATAGCATGCAGTAGTAGTGCAGATAAAGAAAGGAAGTCTGAAATCACAGAAGTGTTCTTTGTCCCGTCCATAAAGTCAGTCCATTTAAAACTGAATTACCGCACGGAGTGCAAGTGTCCATGTAAGGACCCCTTTGATACATTTCAAAGGAATGAAAGTTTTGTGTGTTGTGTGCTGGCTGTTGGTTTGAAATGGGCTGCATTGTCCGTGTCACCGGTTCATGTTAGAAGCGAACTGATTTCAAGAGAAGGAAAAACAGTTGACACACTTGAGCTCTTCAATGGCCAGCAAGTATTCCAGTTCTAAACCTTCTGCATTGTTGCACCAAGGTTGACAGAACACATTTTACACTTTTGCTCAAAATCTTAATGGACGTGCATCTAATCATGAGAAGGACACTTCAGTCAAAGCTGGCATGAAATGATAGTACAGATAAATCATTTGGAATAGACAGTTCTCTTCTATCGTGTTGTGGTGTTGCATAAATGAAGGACTGAATACATCAGGCAATTAATAAAATACAATTCTGGTTTAAGAATGTAATTATCTGAAGTGAGACATGAATAAAGCAGTAAAACTTAATTACAGGCCTTCAGATTTTGAAGCACCGATTTTTGAAATGACAGCCTTGGGTGAGAACTGATAAAAATAGTATATTAGAAAAATATTTTTTAAATAGTGTGTCTGCAATTTATATAACCAGTAGGATAAGTGGTTATAGAATATGGATAAATTTCTGGTTGAGTGTGAATTTTCCTCCTGTGAGCATGTCTTGTTTAAGGTTCCATTCAATGACTTCAGGCTATTGAGCCTTATGAACTGAGGGAATTTTGAATAGAGGCCCAGGTGTTGTTGGGTAACCTTGGTTGTCCTTGGCTTTCAACATAGTAGTGTTACATTTCTGTCCTCTATTGTACTCTACATTGTCAATTAAACCAAGTATGGATGTCACTGGCAAGCTGCACAGACAAGTAAATGTTAAATTTTCTGTGTTCTCAGCATGTTATAATTATAAGAAAACATAAAAGTAAGCGTTTCCTGAGATGGACTGGGATCCTGTCCAGGGTCTTCTGTTTTGTTCCCTATGCTTGCTGTGATAAGATTCAGATTCAGTGCAACCCTGCACTGGATAATTAGTAATGGAAAATGGAATTGTGGGCAACAAAACCCCCCCATGAATTGCCACCTTATTGTGGTGGAGGGTGCCCCCTATGATCCTTGGAGCTATGTTGTCAAGGCAATTGCCTTTGGCAGGGTCTGTCAAGACAAATTGGTCCTAAGTGAGTGGCCAGATTAAGTATGGTTAAAACTGACCCCTATGACAAAGAAAATCAAGGAGGATGTTTCCTTGCCCAAATTGTGGAGACCAGGGCCCCTCCTCTGGAGCCAGGCCTGGGGTGGGAGCTCATATGTGAGTGCCTGATGGCTGGACTTCCACTCATGGGGCTAGTTTGGGCATAGTCCCAATGGGTAACATAGGTTCCCTCCCTCTGGGCCCACCACCTGTAGGGGAGCCTTGGGGATCAGGTACAGTGGAGATTGGGTGGCAGTCAAAGGCTGGGGCCTTGATGGACTGATCGTCGCTTATCAAAACTGGATCTCAGCAAATGGAATGTAACCTTTCTGGTGGGATAGGAGCCGGAGCTGGTGTGGATGGTGGGGAGATAGTAACTAGATATAGTCAGGCTCACCTTAATGTACGGCTCAGGCTCTGGAACGAAACTCCTGGAGAAGAGCTGCACTCTACTCCACTCTGGAGTTGCCCATGGTGATAGGCGCTGGGCAAGTGTGGTTCTACTTATAGCCCCCCTGGTTTGGTGCTAGTGCGTTGGAGTGTACCCCCGTGACCGAGAGGGTCACCTCCCCTCGACTTTGTGTCGGAGGACGGGCTCTGATGGTTGCTTCTCAGTATGCGGCAAACACCAGTTCAGAGTTTCTGGCCTTCTTAGCGGCCTTGGAAGGGGTGCTGGAAGGCGCCCCTTCTGGGGAGTCCATTGTTCTGCTGGGAGACTCTAACACTCATGTGGATGATGATAGTAAAACCTGGAAGGGCGTGATTGGGCGGAACCGCCTGCCTGATCGGAATCTGAGCAGGGATCGGTTATTGGACTTCTGAGGAGCTGTGGCCATAAGGATGTGGGTGCCTGTTGCAGTGGCAATCCCTGAACTGAGTGGTGGACATCAGCGATAAAGGGAGCCGTCAGCCTGAAGATGGAGTCCTTCCGAGTTTGGTTAGCTTGGGGGGGGGATCCTTCAGCAGCAGACAGGTGTCGGCAGGCCAAGCGCAAAGCAGCTTTGATAGTCGCTTGGGTAAACACTAAGGTGTGGGAGGAGTTTGTCGAGGCTACAGAGAAGGACGATATTGAGTTTCAGCCACGTGATTTGCTCTGTGGAAGAGCAGGGACTTTGTGTCAATAAGTAGGTATATCCATCCATCCATCCATCCATCAATTTTCCAAACCGCTTATCCTACTGGGTCGCAGGGGGTCCGGAGCCTATCCCGGAAGCAATGGGCACAAGGCAGGGAGGGCCAGCCCATCGCAGGGCACATTCATACACCATTCACTCACATATACACACCTATGGGCAATTTAGCAACTCCAATTAGCCTCAGCATGTTTTTAGACTGTGGAGGGAAACCGGAGTACCCGGAGGTGTGAGGCGACAGTGCTAACCACTGCAGCACCATGCCGCCCCGGTAGGTATATCTAATATACCTAATAATGGCCACTGAATGTCTGTTACATATGAATGTCTAATGTCCGGGCAGTTGGCATTTTCCTCCAGGTCATGTCATATGTAATGGCTGTATCAGTTATGTTTTTGCAGAAAACAACTGTAGAGGATAAATGTATGAATGTTTGAACAGTGATTCCATTCACTACTAAAATCCTGTGCGCATATTTAATTTTCTGTGTCACCGACAGGCTAGAGTTACATGGGTTATGTAATTTTTGCTTGTTATTATGCTTCAGAGTCCTGAATGACTTGCGTTACAATGCTGTACAAAACTGTCAATATCTGCTGTGATACCTGATATAAAACACATATTTTTCATTACACTAGCAGTATTCTGAAAGCTTACATCTGCCGATATTCAATATCATTTTGTTTCAGTCTCATTTTGGATGAGCCAGCAATCGACTAAATAATGGTCTTTCAAGCAGGAATGCCGTGTGTATTGGTGAACTAACCACTTCGTAACCCCACCTCTCTGGCCTTCTTGTTCCAGGCTGGCTGGCTGCCACTTTGTCTCAAGAGGGCCAAAGAATTGGTGGAAGTAGCATGGACTGGAGGTAGACAAAAACATGAAATAAAGTAGGTGCTTAGGTAACTTTTAACTGGGTTTACTGGAATTTATTGACTGGTCATTGTGAATAGCCACCAAAGGGCCAGTGAAGTTCTCTTTCCTGAATTTATAATACGCAACTTGACTGAGGTGATTAAGTTTAGATATGAATTTGAGCAGTTGATACTTTCAGTGCTCTCCTGTGAGCATTCACTACACGAGTGTAAATATAGCAGGCAATTTTGCTGGAGCTACTGTAAATGGAAAGAAATTTAAAATGCATAGCCTTTTTTTGCAATAAAAGAGCAGCCATGTAAAATTTTTGTCTTTATAGTATATAGAGAAGTACCAAATTTAAATAATCACAGCCCCGTATCTCATATGCAGATAGATGGATGGATATTTATATATTATTTATTGATGAGTAGTACTATTGTCCCGATTTGGGTGTGTAGCCAGTTAATCATTCAACCAGCAAGCTGCTGTCATTTATGTAGCTACAAAAGAGCTTCAGAAGTTTCCCTCACCACAGACAGCAGAGATCTTACCAGGAACAAAATGGCTGCCAGTCCCTAATTTAATCCCTGAATTATGAGGCACTCGTCCTGGGTAGTCATTGACAGCAATCGCTGATGCTGTCTGCTGCCCAGGATGACCTTTATGATAAATATACCCACTGAATGACTTCCAAATCTTTCAACAAAGGGTGGACATTCCTGGCTGGTACACATGGTCCATTCAGCAAAGAAGCATCATGATGAAGGCCACGTGAATTCATTAGATTAATTAAGAAGCAGCAGGCTGTAGTACTTCTGAAAGAAGAACCGCAATCTATCCTCTCAAAGGAAATGTGCAGGGAAATCTGAATGTAATAAATTGAATAGGAGAAGCAACTCATCAAAGGTAACCCTAGATAGGTCATGAATGCCAGTATTACTGTATATGAAGGTGTAACCAAGTTGTTATTGATATATTCAAAATAAACATATGGACCAACGGACACACGTTCATACTATTTAGCGACACTGATTCACTTAACCTGAACTTGAACTATTGGAGGAAACTGAGGTACTCAGGAAAAAACCTACATGACGTAGTTGAGCATGCAGATTCTACAAGCACACATGCAGGATGACCAGGAACCAAACTGCCAGGCCTGGAGGTATGACGACACAGGGCTTCATGCCCATACTTCTAATCTGTTAACTAAAATCACTGCGATCAGCCTTAAAGGTCCTTCAAAGGTCCCTGGGTGAACTTTTTCCTTCAAGATATTGACTTTATTAAGCTGCCCGTGGGAAACAGGGCAGATGTCTGAAGGTATTTTACACTTTTCCCCCACAATAATAGCAGCGGGACAGGACAAGGGAACCCAGAAAGATCTATTTTCAGCACTCATTTGATAATGAAAAGAGAATTTCAGAACCACTAAGCTCTAAGGGTTTACAAGATTAGTTAAAGTGTTGGACTGATCAGCTATAATAATATTACAGGGACATTGAACAAAGGTACATTTGATGTTGATACTGCAAAAGGTTCTTCAGCATCCACTTTCCATCTTATTTTCTTTCTTTGCAGAACTGGACATTTTAATACACTGATGGATGTGGATTAAATGTTTGCTATACATTATGATATCAAGATTTTTTATTTTTTTTCCAGGCATTTTCAAGACGGAATGAGATTGCATGGGGTATTACTGACCCCCACAATCTAATTTGTTTTCCGTCTAATCTAAAATATTTATATGAAATTTAATTTTATTCAAAGGGCCTCTAATTGGTGTATAATGCAATCCTGGATATTTGATTTCATTCATGTTAAGGAACTTTTGTGGTTCAATCCAAACAAGTTCAAAGTGCTCGCCTTGTACAGCAAGTTTTCCACACAGCAGTTCAGCTTATTGTAATGTTTAGGTCTAATGTTGCAAAACAAAGAATAAATTGAGACATTCCTACATGAGATAAATATTACCATCAGCGTTTAGGATCAAGGCAGAAATGAGATGCAATCTGACTAACAATAAGGGGTCAAATATATTTTAAAAGTCAATAAATTTAACATATAATCATTAATATATAATCGGTAAGAGAATGTTGTTAGGCAGCTGGTGAAATGAAACTTAGGTGGGGCTGTTCGCAAAATGATTTTATATTAATTCATTTTTTCAACATGTTTTCACCAGTTTCAATCACCTTTGTTTTGAACTTTCGTTTCCTTTCATTACACTAATCGTACGCTTCAAGCAGAATTTCTGATTATTTACATTTTATTTATTTTTGTTACGTTTTTCCTTCCTCTGACCTACTTCCGTTAATGGTCTCTTTTTTTCCCATCGGAGTACCAGTTATATTTTAACACTCATAGGTTAGGTTTTGCCATAGTAGAAAAATGGCAAAAACATGTATGAATAACATGTATGAATGATTAGGAAAGGGGCATTAAAGGGATGTCCTGTGATTGTTTCTTAAAGGGACGCTGTATCTGAGCAGCTGGACCGATGCCCACTGCCAGAAGTGATTTCCTCCCTAATACTGTCAGATGCAATTAAACCTAGGAAACAAGCCAGGAAGTGAGCTACAGTACAAGCACCTTCCTCAGTCCCAGCATGGATATTAACTTTCATGAACAGTCCACAGAGCATTTTTTTGACGATCGGAAGGATTGACAGGAAAAGCCTAAAATTAATAAAAACTATATACAGCCAAAGTTATATATATATAAGATTTTAGCATTAAAAACACTTTAATTACTCCTACATCAATTTGAAAAATCATTAAAGTTAACAAAGTTAACTTTATTTCTGTGAAATTCAGCCACTTTTTTGTACATTATTCTACAAGCCATGATATAAATGCCTGTTATGATGTTATAACGGGGCCATGATACATTGAGGAAATGCAGAAAATTCACGTCGTCTTTTGTCGTTCGGATGATTGGGGAGGTGGGTGGTGACCAGCCTGTCTTGATCGGACTCACCAAAAGAAAGTGCTGCTTCAGCAGGTGGGTCCACATTTCTGCTGACAGTGAGTCAAACTGGGACGACCCCCATCTATTCAAAGTTTTGAAAGTATTGATTTAATTAATGCATTGTGAGATCTTAGGACCCCATGCTATTCAAGCACTATAATGTTATAATATGTGATCTGCTGGTCCTCTTCATTGGCAGAGGAATTTCCCCCTTCTCGCTATTTGGTGGGTCAAAGGCTTTCAGCAATGAGGTTATAGTATTTCATGTTGTGTTGACTTTCTTGCATGTCATGTACTGGCATCCTGTCCAGTGTGTACCCCTGTATTGTACCCTATGTTTCCCAGGATAGGTTCCAGATTCGCCCATGACCCCGATGAAGATGAGTGGTTAGAATATGTACGAATGAATCTCATTCATGAAACACTGAATGATGCTTTGCTGGTCTGCTTCTTGGGATGATCAACATTTTTTTTTCCCTGCAAAGATTGTTCCATATCTACATCACCTCCAGCACACAAAATGGGGAAAAAAGAAAACATCATCCTTACTATTATGTGTGAGTGACGGCTGAACCAGCTAGGAATGCAATTTCCCACCAGGAATTGAAAAACATACGACTGAACAACCAGCCACTTTCTCACAGCGCCGTCCAGCAGAGAAAACTTGCTCTTTAGTTATTTTACCACAAAAGAAAGAACTATTATTCTTATACTTTCTGCTCCTTATATCCTTATATCACATGAAACTAGCCATGCAGCATTTACATGTTATTTCTTTGAATAGGCATCACGTGGAAGCACATAAAAAGTTCAGCTTTTTATGTATAAACTGTGAATGACTGTGAGAATGAGAAACAGAAAGTTCCAGAGCCAGGGACTCATGTCAGCCTGATCCAATTCACTGATCTCATCCTCTGCCACAGTCGCCTCAATGGCTGCTGTCCAAGAACCAGATTACTCCGGATCAACAATCCATTTTCAGCTATGATCTGGAAAACTGCATGTTTGAATGTTTATATATATTATACTCTAGATGCTTTTTTATGTTTTTTCCATTCCCTTTAGCGACTGTGCTCTACTGTTATGCAACAGCTTACTTGCAAGAAGGCATTATATCAGTTCAGCTTTGACTGACTGATTAAATGAGGTGTACAGAGATGCCATTATCTGGCAGTCTATCATGCAGATTACCTCTGGTATAACTGGTACATATTCATTTTTAGGGTATAACTCATGATGCATGAATCCTTGATAAGTGCAGATTAAGCTTTCTAGCATATAGGACTATGACGCTCCCATAAAGGAGATGAAGAAAAATCATGTTTCCTATGGTTTTCCGTCCACCGCAGATAAAAGTATGTATAATTTGAGCACATTTAGTTAGATTTCTCCTTGATGCAGTACAACATGTAACTGAAATGGGAAGTAATGATATATAATTGTAAAATCTATAACTCTGTGATTGTGTGTGTGTCATTGTGTGTCCTGTAATGGATTGGAAATCTCATACATAGTGTCCATTGCCTGAAACTTAGTCACATAATCACAAGTTCATTTCAATAACGCACGACAGTACAATGTTATTAGGACTATAATAATGCTTTAAACTGATATCCATTCTCACCCCTATTAAAAATATTATATATTGCATATAGAGGTCACATAGAGAATACTTTATTTCATAATAACCTTTTTGTAAGAAAACCTAAAATGTTGTGTTTTGAAAAGTGCTACGTGCCTTTTGTTTCCCTGTGCACCTATGCAGTATGAAATTTTGTGAGCCATAAAGGTTTGGGTGTTGGAAATAGGCAACCTCTGTGACTTTCTCTGTAATTGCTTCTGTGACCTCATAAAACCCCTGTGATATCCAGTCAAATTTCTACCATGCAGGACATTTACCAATCCCACGTTAACGCAGTTGTAATCATGAAGGGTCTATGGGCAGAGACCCAGAGTAATGCCACAGTCCAATGATATTTAACACAGAAAAGAGAAAATGGAATATTATGTTGTGTCAATGGATAGGGTGATCCGTGTGGGGAATTGGCAGAAGATTAAAAACATCTGAAACTATATTTTGACATCATCTTAATGTCAAGGGCTAAATAAAAGTCTTGATATTGAGTGTCTGGGTGTTTTTTTTTCCTTACGAAATGTGTTTCTGACTCTTGGTCCAACACTGCAAGCGATGATTTCAAGCTTGACGTCAATCCATGAATATTCATGAATTAGTATATGAGTATCTTAATCAATGTTCAAATCAATTTGATGTCTAAAAACTAGCGCAAAAATGCAAGCAGTGACAGACATACCAATGGAGCAGCTGTGCATTGAGATTTTTGTTGCTGCATCTGTGTTGGTCTGTAGCATCTACTGGTGATAAACAAGAAGATGAAATCATACTGCATGTTGGTAAGATGATGTCAAGACAAAAATGGAGAGCAGAGTACAATGCACCTACATTTGCAGAACATTTATCGCTGTCAACTAGGACCATTTGTGGAAAAAATATATAAGTACATGAAACCACATGGAAATGACTCCGTGCTGTTCCAGGGATCTGGTTTGCTGTTACGCAAATGTTTGTACAGTACATCAATTATTCTTGTTCTTGTGACAGCAATCATATTACAAAATCTTGTTCCATGGTTTAGTTTACCCTTAGACAAATGTAATAAGCCACCTGCATTTAAAGTCATTGGGTATATTTGAATAACTCCTATATTTAACATACATGTGGATACATAAAAAACACCTGTTGCATTTGTAACAAAAGACAGATTGAAAACATCATCAAAGACTTATTCAATCTAGTAGCTGGAGCAGACATATTATCTACTGCAACAAAACATGCCGAGTGCATGGCAAGCTGTAAATGAGAATTGCGTGTGGTGATAAAATTGATCGCTTTTCACAAATTAGTAAGTTAGAAATCAAAGACAGCTTGCTCTCTATTTAGACAGATGCTGTGGAATTGTGGGAACTAATGACTCTACAGCCAGTTTAGTGACTCAACACAACTAAAAAAAAAAAGCTCAGCGACTCAACCTGACTACATCTTTATTGCTAATGACTTGAATCATCTTTAGTCACATCATTCACATTCTAATAAACAGCTGTCAGCGTAAAAGAGTGTATTCTGTAATTCTTCACCCTTCTGTATTAAATAAAATGATATTCCATAGCAAAATTGCACACTGTGGTAATCCATAATGTGGATGGAACATCTCTGCATAGTACTGCATTTGTGAATAATGAATTTGCAATAAAATTGCAATCAGAGCACTTAGTCTCCAGTTTGAATGCAAGCTTTAGTGTGAGTTGATTTGTTTAGAACACTCCAAAGAAAAAGAGAGAGAGAGAGCTGAAGTCATAGGGAGCAGGTGCTGCCAAAATCGGTGGAGGACACCAAACGGGTGACTGAATCCAGGAGCATCGAGCTATACTGCACAAGGGACTGTTTTGACACTGTGTTGCTCTTCGTAGCTATGCTAGAGACTCAGTTATCACTTAGAATGAAAGGTCACTTCATGGGTAATATTAAAGGGGGTGCCAATTTTATTACTATTGCTTTTGCTTTTGTAAATGATTGCCTCATTATTTATAAATGTGTTCGCAAATGAGTCTTTCAGTAATGGAGAAATATTTCTACAGCTTAAACGCTGCTGTTAGGCAGTAAGGCACCAAAATGATAATGTGTCACAGAGGCCAAATGGCACCCTTCACATTTTTATAAAATTGTACGTAAGTCTGCACATGCAAATGCTTGCCTGCGACAAAGAAGGTCACCCATGCAAGCACACAAGCTGCAGGTGCAAGAAAATGCAACGTACAGAGGCTTCCGTATAATGTTACTGAAAACGCATGATGTTATCAGCAAAGACCTCCTGTTTATACAGTAGAACAAAAGTGCGAGTTGAATACTTTCAGTGTTTCAGCACTTGACGTGGGGATTGCACAGCTCAACCTAAATCGCCCCCCCCATCCTATTTTCCGACCCTCCAGAGATCAGGGATAACTCAGCAAGACCGTAGATTTGGGTTTGGATGGTGGGGACATGTCTCTATTAATATTGTGGGAGTATCGTGTGTGCTTGGGGGGGCGGGGTTTGGGACTCATTTGGTCCCTACTGATGTTGAAACCTATTGAGGCACCTCGAGAGCTTTTTCAGGGGTTTAGCAAAGGTTTACAGAGGCCTATATCAAAAACTCTGACGATCATTCTACTTCTTCCATGACGCGGGTAATTTGGGGGGCCAAGGTAGTTCCTGTTCAGCCTCCAGCTAGAGCCAGATCTGGGCATCTCTGTGTTAAGTAGCACAGCAGCATTGTGCTGTTGTTAATAGAGGTGAGACGAGGTTATCCTGAAGGCCTGAACTCGGAACAGGCCAGAACCAGACAAAGATGGTCAGCAGTCAAACATGCTGGTGTGGCCCAAAGGATTTTTTTAATGCCAGGGATGAGCTTGAAACTGCACTCTTACTGGTCACTCACTGGGAGCTCAGTGGAGCAGCACTGTGTCACTGTGTAAGTTGGCTCTTTGATAGGCGTGTGCTTCTGATGCATTACGTACTGCATAAGCACCATGGAAGATCGATGGATGGAAAACAAATGTCATTCAAACACGCGATTTATTTTAGAACCTATAATAATAAATTATAGTAATAGATGATGCATTTCATCTTTTGTATTTTTCTGCCTCCTGTTCAGCTTTTCTTACAAATGCTCGTGGGGATACAATGTCAGAAGAAAGTTTAGTTTTAATCAGTCAGATAAAATCACATGTTTCCAGAAAGCAAAACATTTTCATTTGGGTTCAGCTTTTAAAACCTAATTTTATTACTTACGTTAGACGGCTCTACACTACATCCATCCATCCATCTTCCAAACCACTCATCTTCCTGGGTCTAAGGGGGTCCACAGCCTATGCCATCACAAATCACACTCCTACAGGCAATTTAGTAACTCAAATTAGCCTCAGCATGTCTTGGGACTGTGGGGGGGAAACCAGAGAACCTGGAGGAAACCCCCCGACGACATGGGGAGAACATGCAAACTCCGCACATATATTACCCAGGCGGAGACTTGAACCCGGGTCCCAGGCAACAGTGCTAACCACTGCACCACCATGCCGACTCCTTCAACACTGCATTGAACATGAATTAGTTGCAACCACTATTGGATCATCAGAGATGAACTACCAAATCTCACCGAAGGCAAATTAACCCCCCCCTACCCCCCCACTCAACATTTTTTTACTGCATATATGTACATATACAGTAAGGAATATGTTTCGATTTCAATTTACCCTGATATTCAAGACATCCAGCCTTCAGGTTTTTGAAGGTTTGCAGTGTCATGTGTGCATGCAATGAAATTCTTGTTTGCTTCCTGCAGAACAACATTGATAAATACAGCCCAATAAATGCAAGATAAGTACAACAGCCAGTGATAAATAACACTGTACAACAAATGACAGAAAGTAACACCACTGTCATGCATACAATATAAAACTTTCATGACTAAATTATTAATTTTATTATATCAAGCAGAATTTTATGTGAAGAAAACAATGTACATAATTTAAATATGAATATTGTAAATATGCAATAAGCATATTTATTGAAGCAGGACTGCTGACATGCTGCATAAATAAAAAATGGAAAATTTGCTCATTTGTTTTGCTAACTGAAAGCATTTTGGTTTGTATTCTGGCCATATTGTGAGCTTGACAACCAGCAAATGTTGATGTTCACATATTATTGGAAGATTGTGGTTCCGTAAAACCATCCATTTCTAAAATGCACGCCATTGGCTTACAAAGAATCCAATGAATTTTGAAGTATTTGAATCCGCTAGTATTCATAACAGTACCAGTGATTGTATTTATGACATCATACAATCTTGGAAAGTTGTTTACATGTAGATGAGAGCCTCTAGCTTTCTGTCTTTCTCACTTTGACAATTTAGCTTGACATGAAAAAATGTTCAGTTAAGCCTCTTATGCCAAGTCCGTGGCCTGCTGGTTAAATGTTAAGGTTACTTCTTTTAGATATGAAAGAGAACTCCTAAAGAAATTAAACCTACTTTGAAATCCAGTTAGTTTTTATTGCTTTTCTTTACTCAATTTCTGTTAGACCAGCACTCTCATTACTTTGGGTAACACGAGGAAAGACATGTTTCTGGATGATTGTATTACGCAGGAGACAACTTGCCTCTTTTCAGGGGTAAGAGCACTATCATCAGAGAGATGGAAACAATTTCCATTAGCTAATTGATACTATATGCTGCACTTGTATATTGCTAAGACCTGCTAAGATGTGAGCTATATAGACTGCTTTGTTCCACTAATGCAGTTCATAAATATTCACTGTTTTATCAAAGTAACATCTGAGGTAACATCTACCATTTTGTTTAATATCGCAAGAAATGCAAACAATGTAGCTTCATGTTATCACCAGTCCATATGTATACACACACACACACACACGCACGCACATGTCAGGTAAACATATCCTTATGAAAACTGCTCATTCATTTCTATGCAAAAAACGCTAATGCTAACTATGAGAACCTTAACTCTACCCATCCCTAACCATAACCATAAGTAACCAAGCAAAATACAAGAGTTTTTGCATTTTTAGTTTTTTTATTGCAGTCACAGATTTTTATTAAATTGAGTTGAAACGGGTATTCCTCATGTTGTGGAGACATTGTGTCCCCATAAGGTAAGGAATACCCGCTCACGCACACACACACACATACGCATGCACACACGTGTCGGGTAAACATAACTTTGTGGGGACCACTCATTCACACACACACACACACACACACACACACATACACACATACGCACGCACACACATGTCAAGTAAACATATCTTTGTGGGGACCACTCATTCACTCACACACACACGTTTGTAATTATATATTTGTGGGGACTCTCCATTAATTTCTATGGGGACCTTAACCCCTATCCAGCCCTAATCTTAACCGTAAGTAACCAAATAAAATATGAGACTTTTTTTTGCCACAATATAATATAGACCTAATCCACACACACACACACACACTGCACAAAAATATTCACTGATCAGCCAAAACATTAAAACCACTGACAGGTCAACTGAAAAACACTGATTATCTCATTAAAATGGCACCTATCAGGGGTACCATTATATTTTAGACAAGTGAATAGTCAGTTCTTAGAGTTGATATGTTCAAAGCAGGAAAAATGGACAAGTGAAGATCTGATGGACTTTGACAAGGACCCAATTGTGAAGGTTAGACGACTGGGTCAGAGCATCACTTAAAAGAGGATCTTGTGGGGTGTTCCTAGTATGCAGTGGTCAGTTCCTTCCAAAAAGTGGTCCAAGGAATGCCAACCGATGATCTAGCAATGGATTGATGGGAGCCCACGGCTCATTGATGCACATGAGGAGTGAAGACTAGCCTGTCCGAGAGCAGAAATGCTGAAAGAGTTAATGCTGGGTGTCAGAACACAGTGCGTCACAGCTTGGTGCTTATGGGGCTGCATAGCTGCAGACTGGTCAGAGTGTCCATGCTGACCCCTGTCCACCACCGAAATCGCCTAAAATGGGCATGTGAGTCTCAGAATTGGACCATGGGCCAACAGCAGAAGTTGGCCTGGTCTGCGCAGTCATATTTTCTGTTATATTATGTGGATGACATTGTGCGTCTGTGTCATTCACCTGGAGAGGAGATGGCACCAGGATGCACTATGGGAAGAGGGCAAGCCAGTGGAGGCAGTGTGATGCTCTGGGCAATGTTCTGCTGGGAAACCTTGGGTCCTGGCCTTCATGTGGATGTTACTTTGACACGTACCACCTACCTAAACATTGTTGCAGACTAAGTACACCCCTTCTTGACAATGGTATTACCCGATGGCATAGCCTCTTTCAGCAGGATAATATGCCCAGCCATGCTGCAAAAATTGTTCATGAGATGTGCTGGACAAACCAGTCAAGTCCATAGAGGCCACACCTTACATCTCGTAAGACTGAAAGGGTCTGTCGCTAACATCCAGGGGCCAGATACCATAGGTCACCTTCAGAGGTCTCGTGGAGTCCTTTCCTCAGAGGGTCAGAGCTGTTCTGGCAGCACATGGGGAACCTACACAATACTAGGCAGGGGGTTTTAATGTTGTGGCTGATCGGAGAAGATTATAAAGTTTCGCCTAACTAGTACTTCATGGGACCCACTTTCGCCTGCAAAACCGCTTCAATGGTTCATGAGTCATGCATTGAGAGAAGCCATTCTGTACACCATTGTGCCGAGCTGTAATATTTTCACTTGTGTCCTTCCTATTCGTTTTAATGGGTCTGACTATTCTTCTCTTATGGCTCTAATTAACAAGGTGTTTTTGGCCACAGATCTGTTCCTGACTTTAATTTGGTTCATCACACCATTCTCTATGAATTAGAGTCAATGAATTATATAAAAAATCCCAGGAGGGGGCTGTTTCTGAGATACAGGAATCACCAACATCTGGCACCAACAATCACACTACATTAAAAATCGCTTAGATCACGTCTTAGCCATTCTAATGTTAAGTCAAACAGTAACTGAACCTCTTGACCCTGTCTGCTTGCTGTATATATTGAGTTGCAGTCACACGATTCACTATTTAGAGGAGCAGACTGTTTGCATTACAAACAGGTGAACCTAATAAACTGGCCACTGTATGATCGTCTGTATTACAAGCTGACTCAATCAACCATTTACTGGCAATTTCACTCAAACCGTGTCTTGATTGTACCATGTTAGTCCAAACACATAAATATCAGATTTCACATTGCTTTACAATAATTTAAATGTTGATGAAACTATTTCATTTACCAAGGGTCATTTCACTCAGTGAAAATGTTTGTTTTCAAATCTGTCTTTTTTTAAATGCGAAACAGCAACGTTGAATTTATGACTATCGGTAACAATGGATAGATTGTTCTGGAATTCCCCCAAGAAAATCTATGCCATGTGTTCCGTCTGCCTTTCTCAAAAAAAAAAAAAAAAAATATGACAGAAAAAGTGTATTTCAGTTCAAGCTCCAGAAAGGAAAATACAGTCAATACAAAACTGGGCGGCTAATTACAATTTTGAGTGGGATCAGCCAGAGGGTCTAGGGAACTTTTTGATTGGCAGTTGTTTCAACACACGATTGTCTCAGAAGCAGCAAGGAAACATATTCTCAGCTTTTGAAGGTGGGCAGCACAGTGCAGTTAGCTCAGGTTCAAGCGCAATAGTGCTGCGCTTTAAGGCTTCTTTGCTAAACCATCCATTTTATTCAAAACAGTCCTGCAAAAAAGTCAGTGAAGTGTCTGAACTTCCAACAAATACGCAGCCCAGATATTTTTTCCAAGCAGGCAGTTGTCTTATGAATAATTAATACTATATGAGTGCAGTACAATCAGTTCCCACTGTCAAGCAATGTATATGCTTGGAATGTTACAAATATGTAATACTTACTAATAATTTTTTCAACTTCAATTTGAAATTTCAATTTGTACTTGATTTGAACTCTCCGAGTCAAATAAGTAATCCAAAAGTTTCAGTTCCTCCAGATATTAGCATATCTTGTAAAGATCACTGGATTTCTGTCTGTCCCTGTGGAATATGACCTGTGACCTCAGAGTGAGCTCAAGGGTCAAATCTTAACCAAAGTGATTACTGGTTTGTCGAACAAGGCACACCCCCAGCCCATAGTAACATCAGACTGCAAAAGGTTCACTTGTGCTTCTGTGATACTGAAGACAGTGTTGCCAGGGTTACAAGATCTCTCTTGAGTTCTATTCTGGCTTACTCTTCAGATGACATAATTATGCTGAAATAATTACTTAAAATAAAAGATGAACTAAATACATTCAAATGGAAAAGCTGTATTCTGACTAGCAGTGGGTCAATTAATCTGGCACCATCAAACCCATACAGCTGCACAGACAAAATGGAGTCATTTCTGTTTCGTCAGAAGGGAAAAATATCATGGCAGACAGAAGCACATATGAAAAGATAGCAGGTAGTGGTTCTCTCACCCTTTCTTTCTATTACTTTGAAGTCAGCTTGACTTCTACTCCTTAATTTTCTCTGGTGCTTCAAAAGTGCAATTTGCTGTGTAGGAGTACAGGATCTGAGTTTTATATACCGGCTTGGCATGAAAAGTGAGCCAGTGTAAGTTAAGCTTCTCTGCTTTCCTTCAAATACACGTGCTTGATAACTGTCAGCCATCAAATATTTAACCAGAAAATGCTACCGATTTTAAAAAGAGGTGAAAACACTTTCCTCCTCGAAGATACACTTCCTCTGAATTGTCCTTTATAATGGACAAGCACGGAGCTTCAATGTCCAGCACTATCGCCCCATACTAATTTAATTGGGGGGTTTAAATCCTGCCGAGGGTGTAGATTTGAGTATGAATGGCAGGGACTGTGGGAATACCGTGTGGGCTTGTTGGG
>JAODJX010000129.1:139614-159377 GCA_026776945.1 Isichthys henryi | reverse complement strand
TCGTCATTGTGGTCATTAGGGTATGTTTGCTTGTCTCCTGTTCCCCGTTCCAATTAAAGCCCTAGTTTACCCCGATCCCTGGCTGTTTGCCTGTTACTTACCCGCTGACCCGCACGATCGACGCTCACCCAGCCACGAAACGTGACACATGCTATCTGACAAAGATTTTATTTTATGAATTTCTAAACCCAGCACAGTGAGGGGAGCTGAAGATTCTTTCTCTGTGTACAGATTTTAAATGTAATCTCTCGTACCTCAAAATACACAATTTCCTGTTCCCCCAACACTCTGCCATTATCCTGTAGCTAAAAATGACTTTACAATAGTTCCTTGTATTATACGGTGAAACTCAGAAAAAGTCGTTGTTCCCATAAAGTACTCTGCCTAATAAATCATCTGCAGACATCGCACTTATCCGACTCAAACGTACCGATGCATTATCTGTGCAGTTATTAGTCATTGTTATTGTTTTGCAATAAACTTGTTTTTTTATGTTCATGTGACTGGGTTGTCATTGTTCTATGAGGGCCCTTTGTGCACGGGACAATTCCAGCTAGTGTACTGGAGCAGAAACCTGCATGTCGCAGTCTCCCACTTAATGGAAACGTGGAACAGAAATGGAAAATGTCTCCTTCATCTTTTTACTGGAATATGTGAATGTGGTGACTCATGCCCAGAACCCCAATATCTTACATGGATTACATGTCTCCTTTTTAATTTTCATTGCTACGACAATCAGTTAACTGTATTTTAACACATCAGTGCTGGGTCAGACTACTGGAGTGGGGTTAGGTCTTATGAACAAGTCACCGGTAGATTTGACCACAGTCACGCTACGAAATCTAAATTACACTGCAGTCCAAGAACCAAATGCAACCACATTTTTATTAATAAATACCATATTTTAATTGCAGTCCAAAAAAGCCTTCTAACAAAACATTGGTTTTTAAATAATGGTAATGCTGATTTTATCTATTGATATAATAATGGGACCATCATTCCATGAAACCCATGTCCTCTTTCTATCCGCCTGTCTTGTATATCACTTCTGCAGTCACATTGAGTTTGCAAGCGATCCCAAGAACCAAAACCAACCAAAACTGCATATTCTCAAACATCACAAGGAAACCAAATTGACTGGAGGAAACAGAGGGAGAAGGTGTAAACTACACGCACGCATGCACACACGCACACACACACAAGTTTGTAATTATATCTTTGTGGGGACCCTCCTTTTTTTCTCTGCGGAAAACTCTAATCCCAACATGACGACCTTAACCCCAATCCAGCCCTAACCTTAACCATAAGTAACCGAACTAAATATGAAACTCCTTTTTACTAACATTTTTACTTTTTTGATTGCATTCGCAAATCTCTGTGGGGACCTGAAAAAATGGTCCCCACAATATAAAAATAACAGTGATAATGGCAATCATAATGAGCAAATGGCACTTAACATACCATAAAGGTAATATAACCCTAATCCACACACACACACACACAGAGTCAGCAATCAAACCCTCAGCCCTGCAGGTGTGATGGTACAGCGCTATTTATTTCCTGAGACACTGTGTAACCATGTCCTGTTTCATTGGCACCATTCTCTTGGATTCATTTTTACATTCGTGTTGATTATTTATGCATGGGAATAATGTAATTTAATGTTTTTTTCCTTAATCTATTGCTCCCTTCCCAGTGAAGTGGACAGTTGACTTCCACTGAAAATAAGTGCCATAGTAAATATCAGCATTGTTTTTACATTCAGGCCACAAAGCAGAATGGAAGGTAATTGTCAGTTACTATAAGCCAAAAACTAGGGTAAAAGTAACAAAGTAACCCGTAATGTTCTAAGCAGAAAAACTCCGGAACTGAGAAAGATTATTGCTTGGATGCTAAGCACTGAAATAGACTTCAGTATTATCAGCACCGGGTATAGCATTACATTTTACACCACTTATTGCGTAATTTGCCATTATTATTTATCCTTGCAAACAATGCCTGTTTCAAAATTGTTGAATTTTAAATAATTTTAAATCAGTGTGCGAGGGATTTTTCCTGTACTGATGAGTGAAACCATCTAAATACAGAAAAATCACTTTAATTATTTTAAAAAACTATCCAGTGAACTTAAGAACAAGCCAGTTGAAATATATTTTTAACTAAGTCGTTTGTGTTTTCTGTGATCTAACAGCACAAGTTTAATGTAAACAGGAAACACAGACCAATCACAAGGTCCTGTTTTGTAATGGTCAGCAGTCTGACCCTAAACGCCTCTTTATTGTGATTGATAAACACATGTTTCTTTTGGGTTGCATTTCATCATTTAAAACGGAACAAAATGACGGGGAGAGGCAAGATGATGACCTAAGCAGAAGAGCACTGTATCCAGTCTAAAATTACCGAAGAAGTGTTACTTGAAGCACTTAAAGTAACTGAACTCCAACCACAACATCTGAATTGGTCAAAAACCTTGCAAGCGTGCCTCTATTAACTGCACCCCAAATTGTGAAGCAAAACAGATCTGACAGTATGTCACATAGAGAAAGGAACAGTAACCTATCAAACCAGTACCCTGCTCAAAATATTAAGCAGTGACACAACTGGCTAACAGATGGATTATGAGAGCCAATCATCAGACAGCAGGAAACGTGACTGATCAGTAAGGAAGCCTGATTGATCCTGGAGAACATTGTTTAATGGACTGTATTTATATAGCGTTTTTCTACTCTTATGAGTACTCACAGCATTTTACATTTCATGCCTCACATTCACCCATTCATACACCGGTGGCGGAGGCTGCCATGCAAGGTGCCGCAATTTGGGGTTCAGTGTTTTGCTCAAGGACACTTTGATGTGGTCAGGAGGAACCAGGGCTCGAACCTGCAACCCTCCAGGTTCCAAACAATAGCACTACCTCCTACACCGCCATCTACATTTTGTAAATTAGAGACTCTGCAAAGACCTAGCACATGGTCAAACTTAATGTACGATTTTCACAGTGCTGGATGTTGGATTTTTGATATAAATTCTTAAGGCAGCATTAAAAAACTAAATAGCTTTTAAATATGAATGATGTAACTGGCCCAGATTTTTATCATGATTCTTTCTCTCGTTGTGGAATCAGTTCTTAAAACATAACAAATGAGGTTATCTGTCTGTTTGCAGTATTCATTTGGCCTCTTGCTCACAATTATGACAGCATGGTGAGTCCCTACATATCATTTTACAGGCTCTTTGAAAGAGGGCACTCAAAGTCCCAAAATGACCAATTTGGGGAAAGGGAAATTTGTCTAGCTAGGCCAAAAAATTGGCATGCGTGGAAGGAAGCTGACTGGAGAAAGAGAGCAAGCACTCAAGGAGATGCCATAACAGCACTAACAGGATTGCTGAAAGAAGGGAAGCCCGAAAATGAAGAACTGGTCTGGTGCCAGGAAAGAATGGAAGCATTTATTCAGTTGGAAAGAGCATTAGCATCTGCCCCTGCACTGAAATTGCCACACATGGGAAACCCTTTCCATTTGTGGTGCTTGGTAGGTAACCTCCTTCATCACTAGGACAAAGAGTCCCAGAAAGTTCCTCCTATGGAGCGGTGGCCTAGAATCCCAGACGAATGTCTAATTCTATAAAAGGACAACACCACCGTTTGACGACGGGCTAAAAAGAACGGGCTGTGAATATACTACATATCCTTTAGTAAAGCTGATCAACTCCACCACCATCAGAAGCCATTCCTGGTACCTGAAAAGCAAAACAGAACATTTCTACCAGTAGTTTAAGACACAAGAACTAATGAAGCATCCTTCTTAGCTGTAGAAGGCAAGACACACAACACTGAAAGCAGGACGACTGGCTACTGATTCTGCCTAGAACTGGTCACAGAAGGAGATGAAAACCCCTTATTGGATGAGATGAGTTTCAACCATGACAGATTTACAGTCACATAACAAGCTGTGGTTGATGAACCAGATGATACTGTGACCCATGGAACAAGGTCTAAAACAGGAAGTCTGCTGGCTGAGTTTTGTGCCTTGTTTATTGCTTTGGAGTTATCCGGGCAAAAAAATACTCAAAGGTTCTTTCAAAAACGGCTATGCTTATGGAGTGGTGCAAAGGGAAATCATTATAACTGCAGGGACATTAATTAGACATGCAAGTTATGTGATGATGCTGATTGTCACATCCAACTTATATTATTACAGTACAGTAATAGCAAATCTGTCAAGGTACTGTGCCAGTCAAAAGTATGGACACACTAAGCCGCCTACAAAGGAGAGCGATAGTGTCGTATCACATGACCTGGCCACCTGACCTAAATACAGCAGAAATGGGTTTGTAGGACTGAATGAAAAGCAGCCAATGAGAGTTCATACAATGAGTGCATATATCTGGGATCTCCTTCAGCATCCCAGGAGGCCACCTCATGAAACTGGTGCAGAAAAGAAAGTAGAATCAGCCAGTCCCTGGATCAGTTGGGGTTAATTTACCGTCCACTGGATTTGAACAGGCAACCACCCGAGTCCCATCCCAGAGAGCTGCCCACCCCAACAATTGATTTTTTTTTGTTTAATAATTTTTGGTCAGTGTATAGTCTCATACATGTTATGTTATATTTTTGATGTCTTCATAATTATTCTAAAATGTACTGAATAGTGCAAATAAACCTTTCCAAACTTTTGACTGGTATTGTATAAACAGCATAAATAATAGTAAAGAACCTAAAGAAGCAGGAATTCTAGACCAGGGGTTCTCAAAGTTGGTCCTCGGGACCCACTGCCCTGCTTGTTCTCCAGCTATCCCTGCCCCACACACTGCTGATTACCTGGGTCAGGTGTGTTCAGTCAATCAGAAGCTGAAAGACAGCTGGGACTTGTGTGTGGGGCAGCGATAGCAGGAAAACAAGCGGGGCAATGGGGCCCGAGGACCGATTTTGAGAACCACTGGTCTAGACTGACCCCATAAAGCCACCAGGACAGACAAAGCAGCTCCATAAGAAGACAAAGTGATGCCCCAACCTCTGTTAGAAGAGCCATCAACAAAATTTGGTGATCAGTGGTCATTGTTGACACACCACAGCACACAACAACGAAATGTGTCCTCTGCATTTAAGCTATATATGACATAGCTGAGGGAATTCAGTGCCTGGGAAGCAGTGCTTGGGGGCGGTACCTTGCTGGTCGGGGATTCGAACCAGCAATCTTTCAATTACAAGTGCTTTTCCCTAAATATTAAGACACCACTGCTCGCAAATCCACTGAGGAGTGAGTTAAATCGGATTATAGAAGTTATATCAGATGCTCTCTCAAATGTATCATAAAGAAAGACACAACAGACCTCCATCAATTACTGGCACACTGGCAAACGTTTATAAATACAGACAAACTTCTACATAGGATATAGAACTACCCAGTGGTGGATAGTTCAGGTCCAGAAAGATAGAAAAATCCAAACCAAGGTTTTGCTTCAACCAACCCGTTGAGTCCCCTGACAACGGGACTGTTGATACTGACTGTTGATACTCAACTGGTTGGTTGAAGCAATATATCTGGATTTTTACTTTCTAGACATGAATTATCCACCTCTGAAACTATCACAATGTACACCATAGCATTCCCACTCTAGACAGCAGAAGGTAAGACCCTTGATGTGAGACCATAAAACCTCCCTGAATAGCACATATATTATTTGCCCAAACTTTGACAACTTGTACAATTCATTCATACCCAAATAGTTTTAAAAAAGTGATTTATAAACTATATATATATATATATATATATATATATATATATATATATATATATAAAATATAAAAATAAATTGTTTCCAGAATGCAGTGGGGACTGGTATTGGCAATTAATGATGGATTTGGGATTTACAGCTGTACTAACATGATCCAATAATTCCTTAATACCCCACAGAAAACCTATTTTTCCATTGCCTGTAATAAACAATTTTTCATATATACAGAAACATACATTTCAGGCAGCTTCCTCTTGTGCCCACAGTTACTCCTGTTGGGTTTTGTCCATCCTTCGTGGTGGTATGCTGGCATTACCCTGGAAACCATGGCTCTCGATACGTCCTGGTCACAGATACGGCAGGGAAATGCGCACCAACAATCTGTCCACTTTTGAACTCTGATAAGTCTCCCATCATGTTGCATGGATTGCATGCATGGCTGTGCTATCGCTCTGCTAATTCAACCTTCACACTCTGCTCTTACTGATGGAATGTGCAATCAAAGAAGACTGGCCACCAGCTGTCAGGTATATAGGCATGAAAACCTCAAATACCATTTTGGCCAGTTTCAGTTCGTTCCATTTGTTTCAGTTTCATTGTCCAACCCCTGTATGTACATGCAGGGAGGCAGAGCTTCCTTTAAGGACATTTTATAGTTTTCATAACATTTTGCCAGTTGAGCAAAAATATGCCAATTTAAGAGTGTTACAGTACATGTGCACATTGTTTCCGTTCTTAAAATATAGCAATGTAAAACAAACGTTTGGTCATTAGTACAGAATTCTGATGTTGCAATGATGATGAAGGACTCACCAGGCCAGCTCTATAATGGCCAGGGCATTGACAAATAAAGGTAAACTTTGTGGTCCTGAAAGCTGGTGAACATGGGTAACTTCCTTCACAGATGCCTGTGAAGTTTTTCTTGACCTATCATAATTGATTCTCGTTGGTTCACTGGGTCACTCTTCCTGAAAAGGGGTCATCAACGGGGGTAAAAACAAATGAATAAAGTAGAATCACTTCATTGTTCCTAAAAGCATTTCGTAATACTGCCCTGCATTGGCATCCCATTCAGGGTGTGTCTCAGCCATGCATCCTGTACTACTCCAGGCCCTTCTATAAGCTTGATCAGGATAAGCGATTAAAAGATGGATGGATGGAGTACTACCCTGTTATAATGTAAAATGCTTCTAAGCTGTTTTTTGTATTTCTGTGCCCAGGGAAGATAGAATTATAGCTTGGACAATTCGATCACGTTATTGTTTATATATGTTTTTCAGTTATATAGTTCACAATAAACTTAGCATTTCTTTTTTCTGATAGCTCTAAAACTAGGCAGGATTGCTCTTGGAACCGATGAGTTGGCTAATTGTTATTGGCTAGGATAAGTATTGATATGCCTTAGCGACAGATATGTATGAATGTGTCTGCCAATAAGAATTAGGAGCTCAGAGCGTATATTTGATGTCAAATAACCCGAATCCCTATTAGTCAAGAAGTTTGATCCTGAGCCTGAGATTTCACAGTAATTGAATTGAATTATTAACATAGAGACATTTACGGATGAAATTGATTTTAAAATTCCTCAAGACAGCCAATGAAAGTGCATCCCTCGCGACTGTTTCAGCTTAGTTTTGTGCATCAAATTATTAGTACTTCCTCTACAACTATAACTATATACCTTGTTAACTCCACATCAAACTCACAATGAATCCACTTAGATGGTTTCATGCCATCCTTGTCTTATAATGTACTTTTGATTCGATTTACCGTCAGATATAGCCAAAAGTTTTTTAAAAAAAATGTAGAGAGTGGAGGGCTGGAGAATAATGGAATCTAGAAACTGCGCTGCACGTACCTGTAGTTCCGGCGTAACAGTAATGAGAGTAAGCGGCTTTGTTCAGCATTCTGCAAAACCGTGAGCGTCAAGATATCCGAAATTATTCATCGCAGTATTAGAGACAAAAGTTCTTAAGGAAAAAATAAAGGCAGAAAAAAACAAATTGGAGAATGTAAAAATAGTTGAAAAATGCACGTGCAATAAAGAAAGAATCATATTTTAAAAAATCTTATGTTGAAATTCCACAACAAGAAGTTCCAAGAAGCTTGGAACCCGAGATGTGATCAGTACAAAACGCTGTATGCTTGTGTTGCTGTATTGTTAATGAAGTCAACATAACTTAATGACTTTCTGTGTCTGAAGGCTTACGTGTACACCAATTCTACATTAATAATGATGTTTATACCGATGCGGAAATACAAACTGTAGATGAAGACATAGGATAAACAGTACCGTGCAAATAATTCATATTTTAAACGAAACGCTTCTATTATACGACGCATAATCGCATATGATTGCAATCTGAAAGTGATTGCTACTTGAAACTATGTTATTGTAGTACAATTTCTGAATAGCTGGTCTGACGAACGTCATTATATTTGCGGCAACTGCATTTGAAAAGAATCATTAGCATTTAGGTGACATAAAGAAACCATCACGGATATGCATGCTCGATTCGTGCTGGTTTCAGATGGCGCTGTACCCCGGCTAGGTACAGTCCCGGAATAATGTGAATCTCCCATTAAGGTGGACTTGCTCCCAGTGTAGCCCGGTGGCGCCCCTCCCCCTCCGTCTTTCTGTTCCTCCCTGTTATCAGTAGAGGTCGCATGGCATCGAGCATGGAAAGGAACAAGCCGAAATGTAACTCCAACTGAACGCATGGATATAAACACTCCTACATGACAAAGCAGACAGAGGACAGCGGGAAAATAAAAAAAAAGACATGACCTGTCCGCAATGACTAGGGTATACGGTTCACCATATGAAACGGCAAAGTTAAAACTTAGATGAAGCTAACTTACTTTATTCGAGACTTATATTGTTAGAGTGCATTTTAAAAACATTTTAATTTTCTGGGGAAAAAGAAAACAATTTAAAAAGGAATATGAATGCAAATATGCCAGTCAATTGAGCATCACTCGGTGCAAACCTGCTGGTGCTGAAATTAGACCGCGAACGGATGTGAGTAAAGGGTGCACTGAAAGACTCAACCCCCTTTTTCTTTCTATCCTTCTGTTTCTTTTTTTTCGCTTAAACAATAGAGAGAGCGAGCTACATGCACTGAATCTGCTTTCATGCCGTCAGTCTTACGGACTCTGAGATGGACGTGAGATTTTATCCGGCAACACCTTCTACCGTGGGTTCATGTTCATTACCAACTGATTCAAGTTGCCTGAGCTCTTTGGACTATTACCACTGCAACAAGGTAATTAGGAAATAGCCGAGCTGCTATTTTTTTTTAATTGCGCCGCGAGTTTTCTCTTTCCAAGCTGCCTGACGTCCTGCCGTTCATTCTCGTTATTATTATTACTATCATTAGTATCATGACTGTTTTAATGAACTATGTGTGTGACAATATGTCAGTACTCGTGCATGCAACGTTTGCTCAGTCCTATGCTGTCGATCGCGTCTGACATCGGAACCGAACTAAACTGCGAAGTGACGCTGAATGAGTCGGAACAGCGCGAGCTGTTTATGCGCGGATGACGGGCTGCGATGCCTTTCTCGGACCGATTGCAATTCCAACGAATATAAAAATGCCCGGAAACACTGGGCTGGGGTGTCGCTACATTCAGAAAATAATTAGTTTGTAGGTGGAACCTCTCGGGAGAAAAAGCTGAGTGGAGTAACCGCCTTCTTTAAACAGTGTTTTTTTCCGAAACGTTGTGAAAATACAAGGATCAGGTACAAGTTGCACAGCTTAACATCCATCCATCCATTTTCCAAACCGCTTTAGGTAAAACAAAACACCCACTATTACAGTTGCAGGGTTTTAGTTTATGCGCTGTGTGGCATTTCCCTGTATGTGACCGATCGACGATTCACTTGTAGCGCACTTTACACGTGTAGCTAAAACGCATGTTTGAATAAAAAAGTGCAAAAACGTGACGTTTACCTGCTCTTATTATACAACCTGAACGGTTTATATAAACGCTTTGCCATTTCTGAGTCAGTATCATAAAATGAACGATATTATTTCTCAACCCTTATCGGACCTTAGATGCACATAAATGTCATGTACAGTTCTGATTTCCGCAGATGCAATGGTGGTTTCCAGATTCTAAGAAGATTTTATGCATTTAGCCTTACAGAAATGTGACTGATATTTTAAGAAATGTTTAATCATGGAGCTTAATCTTAATCTTGTGTGGCATAAATTAGCACCGGGTTTCATTTCCCGTCAGCGGCTCAAAACAACTGGCTACTTTAGTTTACTTTTTAGGAATCGGAGCGAATCGTTAGCACCTCCCAGCTCAAGGACAATAACAGAGACGCCGGCGACGTATCATGTAGCCAATCTAGGCATAATATACCATCTTTCCAATCTGAGTACGTAATGAAACGAGCCATGAGTTCACGCCGTAGTGAAAACGGGTCAGGTTACGTGGATGAGCTGCTAAACTTGTAGACTGGAATTCACGTTTGTATTTGTGAATGTTACGGCTTTGTCGGATTTTTTTCGGGTTTTTTTTAAATAACTTTTTATTTAAGATCTAACTGCTTAGGCGTTACTCCTCACGTACAAGACTCGCTTTAGACTTACACACTAAAATCCATCGGCCACTATAGTACTTTTTCCCACGTGTCTGATGTTATGCTCCTGCCTTGCGGATGATCCGCTCTAGGTCAGTTTGCGGAGCTTAATATTTATGTAAAATGGTGGGCGAACATATCGATTTTGCTTGTAGCTTCGTGTTCACTGGCCGGGATCCACCCGACGGGCCAGAAGCTGCACCTGTCGTCCGTCCCATTTAATCTTTTTTATGAGTTTAAATTTGGACTGTACTAATTTTAAGAAAATAGTCTAATAAATAAATGTAAAGGTAAGATGGTGGAATCTTTTGACAATGCCCCCAGAAAATGGCAAACTTAGCACTTACGTCTATTACAAATACTTTTATGCTATTCTTGCGCTACGGGATAGGAACGTAGGCCCAGACTCGGTAAGTGAGATTACTACTGAAATTCAGAAAATGAAATTATTTAAAAAGGTTTTAGGTTATTAATATCTTAATAATAAACTAACAGTGTAACGTATATTATCGTATCATTTCCAGTTATACTACGGATACCTATAGCAGTTACATAGTTCATAAAGCAATATTTTTATGAATACTTACATGATTAAAATCGATTTAAATATACAGTATGACATAATGCGTTAGTTGGGTGAAATAACGTTCCGTGCAACACGAACTTTGTGTAGCTCAAGTTAAATAGAGGGACGGAGTTATGCTGCATGAGGCATCCTGCCGCTGTATGTGCGCATGCGTACAGACCGTAATTTTCTATGGCGGTAGGTTGCGGGAGCAATTATATCTGTCTTTTTCACTGCGCAACGGGATAAAAAAGCATGTTTATATTAAACATGAGAAGTGGAGTGATTTGGGGCGTTAGAGAAAACCATGGTTTTGTTTTTCTTTAAACACAAAGTATACTGCATTTCCTAACTTTTACGCATTCTAGTTAATAATACTTTCTTGCCCGCATTGCTCGGCATGCATTCGTGTTTTTATTTTTCAGTTATTGAATGAAACGTGTGCAGTTCGTATTAGTAACATAACAACGAACAAATTATTTTTGTAACAGGATAATTTCAGATAGCATTATGGAAAGAAATACTGCAGTTGTTTTCTGAGGGCATGTCTGTTAAACGTGAAGAAATGCTGTGATGTTTTTAGGTTGTGAAGCAAAATGTCTGTGTTGGCCTGAGAAATACATGAAGAATTTTCCTTACCGTGTAAGCCATTAATGACACCTTTGTTGAAAAAGGGTCAGAGCTTTGTGATCGAAATATCTTAAACTTTTAATTTACTGTTTGGATCTATGTGTCATTTATATAACATGTAAAATCATGCTGGATTAAGTGCTCATTTTCAGGACCAACAGTTTCTGAATTATCGAAGTCTTGTACTTCTTTTTTAACTACTGTATGTCATAGAGAATGAACAGTCAAAACCTGATTTAATTGCAAAGGCAGTAACTGTGATTTCTGAGCACTGAGGCTGCTAATGGAAGATGCATTATTTCCTTTATTTGATCGAACACTGTTTGAGGTAACGAAAAAGTATGTAGATAAATTACGAGCTATTCCCGGTCTAATGTATTCCAATTTGACTATTCTAAAAGTAAATAATGATAAATGCATTGTTTTAAATGTTGATAGAACATGTTACAAGGAATGGACCTTGTATGAGTTTAATGTGTTAGCATGCTGACATTGGAGTATCATCAGGTTGTAACTCAAAAATAGGCGCATAGTACAAATATTTAAACTGTGATTCATGGCTGCAGTTACACTTTTTATTTTTTGTGCATTAGACCACAAGCGTGATCTGGTTATTCAGCTTTCATCACTTTACAGACAACCAAAAAAGAAAATACAGTATTTACTGTACTTATGAAACATCTGGCTAGCAATACTTTGTGTGTGGTTGGGTTAATAAAGCCTTTCTCTTTTGCTGCTTTCGATAGCCAAGCATCTGCATCCCAGGCTTTGTAGCTGCCCATCTTAAGAGCTGGCTACCATACAAAATACCCTGCGATGATTTTTCAGTTTTGCGTTACAGGCCTCATAATAAATCAAAGCGTATATTCATTTTCAGTTGTGGTATAGCTGGTGGTACTTGAACCTGAACCTGGAAGAATTGTTTGGTTTTGCAGATGGTAGCTAGCTAATTATTGTTTTGTGCACACTAACCTTTAGATTATATTGAACTTGCCACATTTGCACAAATCTTTCTGTATCTTAAAATGAAAAATTTCTTAGAATTGCTAAGCTGCGTGGTTTGGAAGATTAAACAATATTAAAGCAATAACTAGGATTTTGTATTTGATGAGAAATGTCTCCAGAGTCAATACTTATTCACAAGTTATACTGAAGTGTACATGGTAATGCTTGTTGTGTAAGGCTTCCTCTGATAAAAATGTACATTTTGTTTTGTTGATGTGTTGTTTTGTAAGATTTGAGTGCAAGAGTTTGATGTGTGCATACTGAATAATCTTGAGGTTCCTGTTGGTTAACTTATTCAGAAGTTGTGGGAGATAAGGAGGCCTCGTATGAAGATGTGTGTCATGTCGCAGTGGCTTTGCAGACCCAAACACATGCTTCTCTTGAGCTTCATGAAGAGGCTGCACGTGAAAGCAGGGAGGGACATTGTCAATTGCATGACGCGGCCTTTACAGGACGAGGGGTCTCCAGTCTTCTTTTACAGCGAGAGCAACTTTTACGAAGAAGATCTGGCGAACTGTGGGAATAAGTTAGTGGCAGTATAAGTTATTTTCCTTCAGTGTTTACTCTGCAGTGCACTGAGACAGTGAAATACTGTAACCATTCAGACTACAAATCGTCTCCCTGCGAGCTGCTAGTAACTTGTGGTCTATATGCATTGATGACCACTTTTGTACAGTTACGTTACAGGGTCTTTAGTCATCTGCTTATTACGATACAATATGTTTGTACTGGTTTTTACTCTTTGAGAATTTCCAGGTACTTAGTACTCATTGCATGTAGAATTTTTTTATTTTTATTTGTTGAACGGAGACATTGCTCACCTGTATATATTTTTGCTTGTATGTGTGTTTTTTTCCCTTAGTAAAATGAAAGGGATAGTTTTATTATTTAATGACGAGATTCTTCATCAGGATGTTGGTTCATTGTATTTTTCTGGAATTAATATTTTTGTATTATTTTGAATAGGAAATGGGCAACAGTACAACATTTATGAAAATGTAAACAATTTAAATTCATGGTTGAATTTTTACAATGCATGTGTAGTGTGTAAATAACTGGTAAGATAATGGAGGCTTGCAGTCTTCAGGTTGACTTGACAGGAAATTCCGCATAACATGTAAATGTGTTGATAAAATCATTCCACTGGATAATTACACCTTCTTTGGGAATTTCTCTTGTTTATTAACATCTTAATAGAATAATTATCCAGCAGATTTAGTAGCAAAATAATTATGCAGTACAGATTGTTCAACATTATGTTAACACCGTACAGATTTTTTTTTCCTTTTTTTTGTAATTCTCGAACGTTTTCACACTGGAATTTGCCATATTAGGAATGGAGCATGTGGCTGCTTCCTGCTTGTTATGTATGTCATCCATTGGACATTATTAAGTAGATAAAAGTGCCATAATATAATTCAACCCTGAGCTTATGAATAGGCCTGCTTGAGACATCCTGATGAATTTTATCGTTATGTCTCCACCTGAATTACATATTTAGGATTCTGGGGACAAGACTTGCTGGGTTTAATAGCTCTCTGAGCTCCAGGGTACATTGAGAAGTGATACTGGTCCATGTTCAAGGAAATTTCGAACAGTTGGCATTTTCGGGCGTTATTGTGAACAGATTGGACTGGGGCTTCCCTCCAGTGGCTAATTGGATTAAACAAAGGCAACTTGCTTGCATCTGCAAGCCTCCCGTGTTTCCACAAAAAAACAAAACAATTGTGTGAGGATTTGCTCTCCTTTGGACTGCAGGCAATCCTCCCTTTCCTCACGACGCCAACCAAGAGCATTTTTAATGTTATTTCATGAAAGAATAATACCATAATTGACATCAACAATTACAAATTATACGTAATTGTTGTCGTTTCTGACAGTTTAATAGTGTACAATTAAAATATACATCGTTGGGCGCACTCTGCTTATACACTGTAAATATAAAGGCAACTTTCGAGAACAGAAGATGTGAGTCATGAATCATTCTTGTCTGTACGCAGGGCCGCATATAACCACTGTCAGAAATTCCATTCCTCAATATAAGAGTTCACTTTTGTGCATGTGCTGACTAGATAATGAGCTGAGAATGATTGAGTGTGTGGGAAGTGAGCAAGCTAAGCAGCGGATGGCTTGGAGGGTCCCGGATCATTTTTTAACCATTTTGAAGTCTCATCCACTGGCTTTCAGGGCTCCGCTCATTTCAGCACACGGAGTGATGATTTAACAGGCTAAAAATAACACCAAGCTGTGTAATTACTGTCAACCTTGTGCTGCTACATTCATCTAAAATAAGGTTTGGTGAGGTCTTTGTTAATTTGGGTGGTAGGCCACTAAATTTTATATTTCTTATGAGTTTAAATGCCATCCATAATCCATAAAGATGCATACTGCATACATTTGAACACTACTAACTTATAATATTACTCTATAACTGAACTTAACTGCACCTATAATGATTAATTTTAACATAGATGTTTTACATGTTATAAAAAAGAAGCATTCATTAAGTACGGGAAGCTTTTACATTTTGATATATACCTTATTAAATGTACCATTAATTATTTTGTATATGCATTTTAAATAAGTAGAAAATAAAATGCATTTTAACCTGCAAAAATCCTGTTATCTTTTCAAGCCCCCTGCCACACACACACACACACTTTTTGTCGTGACCTGGGCTTCAGAAAATAGGTTTGCTATTTCGACATGACTGCAGCATGCCACAGAGAAAATGCTAATTAGGTAGGAATAATCAGGCCCGGCTTGACTAGCTGTGCTGCCGTTTACCGCAGTCATTGGTCTGTTTCTGCTGACTGAGGAATCTGTGCTCCATTGCTATTCATAGTTGGGCAGAGTGAGTCCATTCAGATAATGCAGAAAGGATTGCAGTTAGAATAGGCTGCAGAAAGGATTCACTCAGGGTTGTTTTTTTTTTTGTGGTTTTAACGTTAAAAACGTTTAACTCCATATTTAAGAATTTGAAAAAAGACAACAGTTGTAGGTTGTTCTGCTTTTTGTTTTACTTCCAGAATATTGCAAACATTTTAAATATCAAAAGTATGCAGGTTTACAGGTCCTGCTGCTGATCGAGACTTATATTTACAAAAGGCTATTTTTAAGGTTTAAGCCATGGCAACAACATGCAGATGAATTTGAATGACTTACTCTTTTACTATATCACACATAAAGAGCACAGGCTACTTTGTGTACGTGTTTGATAACACTTGATAAAACTATAAATAATTAATACTCTGTATTAAAGCTAAATTGTTAGAATGAAGCCCGTACATGTTACAGTAGTGTCAGTAAATTAAAGGGCTCGGTCCTGAAATGTATTTCTGCCGTTGAAAATGAAACACTGGTCTAGGACTCCTCATATACAATACAGAAGTAAGAAGCATGTTTTAGCATGTAGAAATGCAAGGATAAGGGAAAGTATATCTGTCCTGCAAAAAGGTGTTTGGAGTAGGATCACAGCATGTGTCCATTGTACCCAGGGTTGCTAGTTAAATTTGTTAGTCAAAGTTTGGGACAAGTGCAGGGGACAATTTGATTTACTGAATCCCATTGTCCTGTCAGGTGTCAAAGTAGAAACAAGAAGCAAGGGCAGAATAAAACTATCACGCGCAACAATCTTATTTATGTGTCTGGCAGTCTGTGCTTACTGATCGAGCGACTCGCTTGTAGAGTGTCAAGGCAGAAACAGGGAGCTGTTATGTATTTCATGTGTAGATAAGTCTTCTACTGCAGTAAGGAAGTATTTCTGCTTGATAGTCTGATTTGCCCTTTAAATGTCAAAGGCAGCATAATCACTATTCTCCCCGTTCTTTCCTTTCGCTCTAAAACACAAAAAAATATGAAATTCACATTTACTGCTGGAAGTTGTTGCTACTTAAACGTAAGTTTCTTTCTTTGTTTTACCCAGAAAGATCTGCCTGAAAATCAAGCTTCTTTTTGTCGCAGCATCGTTCTCGTAATTAGCGCGGCAATTGTCTGACAGCTGCGGCGCTTTTCTTAGGAAAAGTGAATATTATTTAGTGAACAAATTCAGCACGTGTTGTAATAAACTGCTTTCCACTGAGTCTTCATATTCTCAAGTGGGAAAGCAGGACGGCCTCTGTGTTGAGTTTTCCTTTTGACTGTGCATTGACTTAACTCTGTCGTTCATGGTTCACTTAAGTTGAGTGACGGAACTTCGACATTTTGGGGGTGGAATGACCATTAAGTATCGTTCGGCTTGAAAAAATAATTAACTAATCATTCTTAGATTATGGTCTCCATTAATGCCTTTTATGAAAAAGCTGATTATTTTAATTTGGACAAAATATATAGATGTTACTGTATGTGTGGTGAAGCTTTTTTTTACATTCCTAAGTAAATTCTGGAGGGTGATGTTCCACATGAGATAGATGATAAGATAAAATATTCTGAGAGAAATGGTTTTATCCCACTGAAATACAGGACCTGCTAACATGGGGAATTAATTAGCTTTTTTTTAAAAAAAAAAAAAAAAATGTTTGCACTGTACATTAATCCGCTCTGGAAAAGAAATCCTTAAAATGGACAATCAAGTGAGTAAAAGGGACGATTGTAGTATTTAATGCCGCATCAGTGGTGCTGAGGGAGATAGCAGCGTACTAATTAGGTAACTTGGCAGACGGATGAGTGTCTGCTGTCTGCAAGTGGGCTGTTACTTTGACGGAACCTGCTTCGGCGCGACTCCTAGTATATAAGAGCTGTGGCCCGGTGGGGCTTATGGATCGTACTCATAGCACAACCTGCAGCCAAATACTTCACAGGCTGTGCCAACACCTACTGAGAAGCTGACTCGTGGGTATTCCATTAAGAGCTCATTATATTTGGTAATAGTTTTTTACTGCTAGGCAGAGGAGGAGAAAGAAAGAAAAAACTAATTGCTTACATTTGCATATTGCCAACCATCTGCGTCCGTTGAAATGCAGATGCCTGATGTCCACACTTTAGCCCCCCAGTCGGCGGGAATGTAAACATTTCGTCAACGTTTTTTTGCATATGATTTATTTGTGGGATTTGTAACACAATGCACACAGATAGGGCACGTATTAGTTGTTTTTTTTTTTTCCTGGAATCGTTGAAGGTAGCAGTAGTTAGAGGCAGGATAGAAACAATGGCTGTGGCTTACTTCCTGGTAGACGGAAGAGACATTTAAGGTGAGGTAGTACTGATAATAAATATAGACTGGCGTCAGGTTAAGTTTTTCTGTGTAACATGGGTCCTTTTTAATTGCACTGTTCTGTACTATTACAACTGAATCCCTTCATTGCTTTGGTAAAGTTTGTTACAGATGGGATACGTACAGGTAAGCTACAATGCAAATGAGCTGATTTAGCATGCAAAGCATGAAGAAAGGGTTTGGAAGATGTTTTTCCCCTGTGGGGGGTGTGTCTGTAGAAGAGGCATACTTGATTAAATGTAGTTCAGAAACCTAAAGGACTGGTTCATCTTTTTAATAAGCACCCCTGACACGGGGCAGCAGAACGCTAACAAGATGATTAACGATTAGCCCCTTGTCTCAGTAATTGGTTAACTTTAATACGCATCTTTAATCCAAACCAAATCCTTGTCAGTTCTTTATTCCCTAGATGTTTGTTGTTCGTTGCAAACTTCATAAACTTCTTTAACTAAAATGAAACTAAAGTGATTAAGAATTGTGTCGCCAGCTAGACAATAAATGTTATGTGAAAAATGGGAGAAATATTTTCCCCCTCTGTGTCACGAAGATGTGAGAGGCTTTAGCGGTTTTGCTGTTTTTGTACATGTGCTGGCACTGGTTAATGCCGAACATTTTTCAGAAATCAAGAGTGCATCGCACAGGTGCCCCGTTATGAGTGATATGAGATGTTAGTTTCATTATTACACAGGGGCTGCTTTTCTTTTTTCGTTGTTTGAGGCTCTGCAAAGTTTAGAACGTTTCCTTCCTTTCAAGCTACTTGCTTTCAAATGGTGTCAAATGTGAGTTTTGGCCACGCACTGACACGCTCAGTAATTTCTTAAATTTTCTCTGCTCTTTTAAAAAGTGTGCTAACTTGGACTTGAGTGTTGATTAAAACAAGCAAATGCTTTAAAATTCAGTCACCTGTTGGCTTTCGTGTTCTATCTTTGTGTTAGCATGTAGTTTTTGTTTTATTAGAATCTACACTGGCACGTTAAATAGGATAATTTTTTTACGCATAATACGGGTCATATGAGGACGCGGAGATGGTCTTCAGGACAGAGTTACGAGACCCTTCACAGTCCCTGCTGCTCCATTTACTTCTGTCATCTGTGCCTCTGTTCTGTAATCAGTCCATCCACCAGATGCAGTGACTTGAAAGAAAAGCTGTCATTTTCGTAACATGTGAATTTGCCTGGATCAGTGCAAGTAGACAAAACACCAAATAAGTCTCCAAAGTTCTCTTTAAAACTCTTTTTTTTTGTACCAGTAAAGTGACTCTCCAGTCCAGGATTGCAAATAAATGCTGAACCGGAACCTCAGAGTATAATTTCCCATTTCTTTGGGTTATAATGGATTTTCCTTAACAGAGGACTTAAGTTTAAATTACTTTTGACAGATCAGGACTGAGGTTTTAATATTGTCTCCTTACAACAGAGGTCATTATTTTTTGATATTGTCAAGCCATATTTTTTAATCACTTGCCGTCTGTGCATGACAACAACGACCAGATTAAATGTTATCTGATTGACTATTTTCGAAACAGTACGTAAAACCTGCAAAGTCTGAGAGTTTGTTTGTAATACTCTATCTCAGCACGTTATCTGCACTTGATGTTACGGGCTCTGAAGATGTGGATTGAAGAGCATTTACTCTTTTGGTGCCTAGGAGAAAAGTACATGATCACCTAGTTTCTGCTAATTGTCATCAGTGTTGTTGCTGTTGCTCTTATTTTTATTGCAAAGTTTCTTACGTGGAGCTGCTCCATAACTACTGCTCTGGATCATTTTGGATGGTAGTGAAGAAATGGGGGAGTAAGGAGGGAAAATCAAGGGGGGAAATGCTTTATGGGGTGTGTTCAGAGAGCCGGAGAGTCTGGGCAAACATCAGCGTTCTTCTGGTCTTCAGGAGGCCTGTGCTGTGCAAACACATGGACCTGCCTTTGGAGCAGCTGTCCCAGGTCACAGCTCCCAGAACACGGGGGGGGGGGCGCCCCGCGCGGGGGGGGGGCGGGGGGGGGGGGGGGGGGGGGGGGGGGGGGG
>JAODJX010000129.1:79992-111292 GCA_026776945.1 Isichthys henryi | reverse complement strand
ATGTGTGTGCTGTATGTGTGTGATGTGTGTGCTATATGTGTGTGATGTGTGTGCTGTATGTGTGTGATGTGTGTGCTATATGTGTGTGATGTGTGTGCTGTATGTGTGTGCTGTATGTGTGTGATGTGTGTGCTGTATGCGTGTGATGTGTGTGCTGTGTGTGTGTGCTGTATGTGTGTGATGTGTGTGCTGTATGCGTGTGATGTGTGTGCTGTATGTGTGTGATGTGTGTGTGATGTGTGTGCTGTATGTGTGTGATGTGTGTGCTATATGTGTGTGCTGTGTGTGTGTGCTGTATGTGTGTGATGTGTGTGCTGTATGTGTGTGATGTATGTGTGTGATGTGTGTATGTAGCTCTGTAGGTTATGACTCTGTGCCCATGATCAAGTCACCAGCTCAAATCCCGTGGTCAAGAATGTGACTTTACCATAGGGCTCTTTATGAAAAGGAGGGGCTTCTTGCAGTGCATTTTTCATTTGTTCCACTGCCTACCAAGTCTAATAACATAATAAGCTCAGTACCCCAGTAAGCCAATCTTACCTAGACCTTGAGTGAAGAGAAGCTACTGTCACTGGTCTTGCATGCACAAATTTGTATTGACGCTTCAATACACCAACAGTAGTATGGAAGTGCGTTTTGTAGCTGTGAAATGTGAATGCGTCTGCATAGACTCGCCTACATATTTCAGGTAGCTTAAATCTTAATCATCCATTATATAGTGTTTTCAGTTACTCATGTAGAACTTTGATTATCTATTTCAAATAAATAAAAAAAATCTTTATACTGGTTGGCACAGTGGTTCAGGGAAGTATAGGGAGTTTGAATTCCACCCTTGCTCTCATGTGTGGAGTTTGCATGCTCACCCCGTGTTGCAGTACACCTTGCAGTACACTTAGGCAAAATGGCATCCCTAAACTGTCCTCGGTGTGCATGACCTGCATCGAGCTGCCATCCCATCCATGGAGCTCCTGCAGCGAACCGTGTGCTTCTGTGAAGGGGACAGAGAAATGCTAGCAGAATGAGGAAATGTTTCTCCAAGTCTGCTTGCCAGGTAGATCTGAGCAGCTGTGTTTGTACTGAAGTGAGGACCAGACACGGTCTTCGCCAGGATGTTGTCATGGCACAGATGGTGGGAATGGCAAACGGCTAAAGTTTCTGTCATACAATGAGTGTCACATGATCATGCAGTTTGCAGTCTTAATTAATTATCCGTAAATATGGCCAATATAACCAAGTGACATTCAGTTAACCAAGTAATTTCACATTTAGTCCAGCTATCAACGGCTTCATATATATTCACATTTGATATAACAACTTAACTGTCCAATAATTTTGTGCATTGTCACTATGTAAAATAATTAAACCGCCTACCGAATGATTCCAAGCTGAGGTCTAAACCCAGGCTGTTGACACAAAACAAAACTGTTTCCCTAAAACAAAAACAAAAAATGTGTAGTTTGCTCCTTGTAAACTACAAATGGAAGGTCTCTGCTTTTTACTTATGTCCCCAAATGAAAACAAAACTGCACAGTTAGCTTGTATGCTGATGAATCCTTTTCTTTACCCGCCTAGCTTTTAGTTAGCGATGCTACGCGCTTATCAAACCTGAATGTTGTTAGTAAAAACATATGGGCCCTTTTCAAAAATTTAAGACACATACTGCAGTGAAATGATTTGCAAGCATTACCGGTAGTCTCTCGAAAAGCAGCCTTTAATTTAAGCATTTTGGCAAAATAAAAAAAGCCAAATGTCTTTCTTTCGGGTTTTCCTGAAAATTATTTAAGGAAAAAAAAACACACTTTGTAAGTGGTTTTGAAAGTTCCGCAATCTATTTATTCAAGTCCTATAAATATTGCATAAGTCCTAGATTTACTTAGCTGTTAGTGTTATTTGCACTGTGTTAGTGTATTATTTTAGAGCCAAGCCGTGTTTATCACGAACCATGACCTACTTCCAGTTAGCACCTTTCATTCTCGTTAATCTGTGATATCTCAAACTACTGTCCCAGCTGAACAATTACACTGCACAGCAGTCCAAATCGAGATGTTTGCAGTAAACAACGTGTGTAATTAACACTTAATGAACCCCTATTCTGCAGCGAAGGGGCAATTAGATTCGTAATAAGGAATATTGCTTCAACACCAGTTAGGCACCAAGTGACAGTATTGTCCTGCCGAAAACAGAGGATTTCGCTCCTTACATGCAGACAGGGATGAATTCGGAATTAAATACGGGCCTCTGGAATTCCAGGGCAGTCTCGGATGAATGCCCAGGTTTCAGATGTTCCTTCTTGGAACATTTGAAATCACAAGACACTTTTTAGAGAACTTGTAGAGGTCTTTAATTAAGCTCTGCTGAAAGGAACAGAGTAACTGCAGATAGCACAGCGAATCCCATGCAAACCAGGTAGAAAGAGAAGACAAATAAGATGCAGAATTGTTTGCTGAGATGACCTAGATCCCAGCTTTTTGTTTATGGTTGAGCACCAATCCTTTCCTGGAGCTTTGATGGGGTTATAACTCGTGTTTTCCACAAAGGGTTTTCAAATGATTGCTCTGGATATTAATTTGACTCTCTGACAAAGGTGGGTCATGTTGATGAACGCTCAGCCAGACTACTTGAGAATTTAGCTGGGCTGTCTTGGCTCAATCCTGCGCTGAACCGTGTTCTTTGCACCTAGCAAAAAACGTTCCTTTATGGAAGTCATGGCAGATGACACGGTACATAATGCCAACCACCTTCCCATTAATGAGGAGACCAGGCACATCCTCTAAGAGTGTTATGGTTAATCAGATCAAGAGAAAGGGAGAGTGTGACAGAGAGATAGTCAGATTCATTTTGCTGTAAGAGTGGTAGGGGTAACCATATCAAGCAAATGAGTGAGTGCAACAGAGAGAGAGAGAGATTCATTTTGCTGTAAGAGTGCTATGGGTAACCATATCAAGCAAATGAGGGAGTGCAACAGAGAGAGAGGGAGAGATTCATTTTGCTGTAAGAGTGCTATGGGTAACTATATCAAGCAAATGAGGGAGTGCAACAGAGAGAGAGGGAGAGAGAGAGAGATTCCTTTTGCTGTAAGAGTGCTATGGGTAACCATATGAAGCAAATGAGGGAGTGCAACAGAGAGAGAGAGATTCATTTTGCTGTAAAAGTGCTATGGGTAACCATATCAAGCAAATGAGGGAGTGCAAGAGAGAGAGAGATTCATTTTGTTGTAAGAGTGCTATGGGTAACCATATCAAGCAAATGAGGGAGTGCAACAGAGATAGAGGGAGAGATTCATTTTGCTGTAAGAGTGTTATGGGTAACCATATCAAGCAAATGAGGGAGTGCAACAGAGAGAGAGAGAGATTCATTTTACTGTTTTGCTATTTGTAAATTATAAAGCCGCTCTCTGAAAAAAGCCTTTGTATGCTTCTCCCTGAGACTGCCCTTGGTAGCCAACCATTGTTCAGCACATGATATAATGTAGGCAGTTTTAATAGATTTAATGGAAACCGCAGGCAAGGTTCAGTGGCTTTTTATCAAGAGACCACTTTATGACAGGCTGACTATGAGGGGGTATCGCTTAAATAAATGAAATACTTGATATATTCTGAAAGCAGAGGTCACATTGAGCAACACAAAAGGCAAGTGTTGTCGAGAGAAAGAAGTGTCCTGTCAGTCAGTGAGTAGCAAGTATCCATCCCTGCTTCGAATGTCTTTTCAGCTGTGCTGGACTGACATACACTGGCTTTAAGAAAGTAAGCAGATATTGCGTTTATCTTCAGGAACAATTAAATCCATCCATCCATCCATTTTCCAAACTGCTTATCCTACTGGGTCGCGGGGGTTCCGGAGCCTATCCCGGAAGCAATGGGCACGAGGCAGGGAACAACCCTGGATGGGGGGCCAGCCCATTGCAGGGCACACTCGCACACCATTCACTCACACATACACTCCTACAGGCAATTATTAGCAAGTCCAATTAGCCTCAGCATGTTTTTGGACTGTGGGAAACCAGAGTACCCAGAGGAAACCCCATGACGACATGCGGAGAACATGCAAACTCCACACACATGTGACCCAGGCGGAGACTTGAACCCGTGCCCCAGCAGTGCTGACCACTGCACCACCATGCTGCCCCCTATAAAATTTCAATAGCTATTTATTAACCATATGCACATTCAGGGGCGATAGCTTTTACCAGGTGAGGCCCACAGTAGCCTCCTAAACTGTCTCAAGGGTAGAAGAGTTGTGTATTGAAAGAAGCATTTCTATGCACCACGTTACTGAGCTGTTATTTTTGCACCTGTTTCCTGCCTGTTGTCCTTAAAAAGTCTGGTTATTCTCCTCTAACCTGCTTCATTAAGGGAGTGTTTTTGTCCACAGAGTTTCTTCTCCCTTCTGGATGTTCTTTCTTCATGGCACTATTCTCTGTAAACCCCAAACACTGTATTGTGTCAACATCGAAGGAGATTTTTGCTATTTCTGAAGAGCTGAAAGTACCACATGTGGCACTAATAATCACACCATGTTGAAAATCAGCCGATCCAATGTCTAGCCGAACAGTAGCCGAAGCTCTCTACACTTCCCACTTGCTGTGTGTATTCAGCCGCATCCACATCCACTCGCTGTTTGGAGGAGCAGCATTAGCCAGTCGCTGTACTTAATAAACTGGCCGCCTTACATATTAGCATTTTAAAAATGTGCTGAAAAAGTTAAGCCTCTCCGGCAGCAGTTTAGCGTATTTTGAGAAGTGTGGCCGTGACCTATGACCCCCTTTGGAGAGAATCGGGAGGGAGGTGGAAGTCAGCCGGCCAAACTTGGCATGCTGACTCGTCCTTTTCATGACTTGGCACTGTTACTCATTCCAGCTACAGCTGTGGAAAAAATTAAGAGACCACAGTACAAATTTTATTTCACCCAGTTCTCAAATTCTGAGTCTGGGTCTGTGAATAATATGTATATTTTTTGCAAACTGCAGCCTGGTTCTTCTCTGTTTCTCATTAATGAAGGGCTTCTCCCTTGCTTTATGGGACTTCAGTCCTGCTTCTAGGAGCCGGATACCAACTGTCCTAACAGTGTACTTCACGCCTGCACTTAATGCTTCCCATTCCTTTGGAAGGTCGCTTGAGGTCATCATACAATTCATGAGAAATTTTCAGATAAGTTGACAGTCATCTCTGGCATTAGAACGTTACTTCTGCCCTCTACCTGGCTGGTTTCTGGCCGTTCCCAGTGTTTCCTGCTTCATCTTATTCCTGTGTGCTGTAGTCTTAGAAAATTTGAACCTGGAAGCGACCTGCCGCTCAGCGTTGCCTTCTGTCAGTAGAATCATGATTAAACCAGGATTTAAAAATGCAGATTTGTATAAAAATATAGAGAGGTCTCTTAAGTTTTTCCACTGCTGTATGTATCAAATGGTATTTTCTTTTTTAACTTTCAGCAACTCTGTACATGGTCCGGTCCAGATAGCAGTATAGAAGCCTACAGCTATTCCCTTTAATTCTGCTGTGTTCTTCGTCCTTGAAAATGGTTGGACCCTGTTCTTACTCTTTGTGCTTTATTGATCGTGTCCCTCTTCAGACCCCATTGCTGCCGAAATGGAAAAGTCTGTATTTAATGTGCTTCCATTTGCCATTGTGTTTCTCATCTCGTCACAGCAATACAGGGCCGGCAAAGTTTGCGATTAATTCCGAAATGCTGCTAGACAACCTGCAGAAGCTGAACAGCCCTCAAGTTGCGGGAGTTGACTTTCGTTTTGATGGGTTTCATTTCAACTCTAAAGCATTTTTTGAGCTGGGCTGCGGGCTCGAGAATGTTACTGTTCCTGGCCAGTCGTTCATGTTTATCATTATGTGCCGTCAACAGTCATGTTTGTAATGGCAGTAAAGTGGAACAAGGCCTCTTTCACAATCCAGCATGTTAGACTCCATTAACATGTAGAACAACACAGCTGGACACGTAAAATTACTCTAAATCTCACACGAACATCCGTAGAGATCACATGCAACAAAACCTGTCCCCATTCTACCCAAACAGTCTCTGTTAGCCTCTTCCTATGTGGTTGTGTAAATTTTCACTGATTATAAATTTTTCACCCAATTGTGATTTTCATTTGATATCACTGATACAGAAAGAAACTTTTGTGTTTTGTCGCCTAGTCTGGTTGTTTATTTTTTTGCATGCAGTCTATAGGCTACAAAACAGCAATATTGTTTTTCTAACGTTCTTAGATGTATATGTACATACGTATACATACAAATACAGTTATATAAGTGAGTTCACATAAATCATAAATTACTCCTCAGATGATCTTCATAAATGTATCAAATTCATGCTAAATACTGCATTTCAATACAACAATCGCTATTCTCTTCGGAAATGAATCAAGTAATGGAATTTGTTTTCCGACACTTCAGAGTGACTGAATTTGTGTATTTTATTTTCTCCGCTGCGTGGAACAAAGGGTCAGGCGGGCTTGCTGATGGTTCCCTCGAGGAGATGCTTCACAAAGATGAGACAAAGTCGAAAAATGTGTGAAAGCGGATTATCGGAAACTGATGGGAATGCCGAAAAGCCGGTATTCCTAGCGATGGCCCCGTTTCCTTTCGGGAGCGCATTGACGACTGACATGCTCAAGAGGAGAGGAGATGCGCGCATGTGGAGAATCGATGAGGGCCCATCGTTAGTTAGCATACTGACAACACCGACAGGACTCCAGAGCCGGTCTACATTTTCTGCTCCCGCATTTTATACGAATTAAAACAAAATTTCGCTGATTTGGTATTGCTCTTTTAGTTACTAATTTCTCCTCAGGGACCAATAAAGTCCGTTGACCTAATGACCTATAATTAATACACAATACAGAGGAATAAGTAAACAAAATATATGCATTGCATTGCTTTAGTTGGTGACATCTCTCAGAAACATGCTTGGTTTGCTTTATAATTAGCCCACAGCCAGCTATTTCGTTCTCTAGTAGCCTCTGTCTGGATGGCCCTGATGTTGGGGTTAATCTGAGTGTAAATTCCCTAAATAGACTTCTGCTGTCTCTGACCCCCATGAAGGTCCTCGGTTCCTGTGTGATTTATGTGCCAGTCTAGCTGTCCTTGTCACCTCCCTTTGCAGAAGCATGGCACTCAACCCAAGTCACACTTTTGATGCCTTCTGTCCATAATCTTCCTGACCAGTCTAATTATACTCTCAGTGAACTGTAATTACTGACATCTAGAAAGTCAGTTGAGGTTTCAAGCTGATAAAAGCAATTAGATTTGTGTTTTATAATCTCTTTGTGTTACTCCTTTATATATAAGACTCTGACTAGAAGTTTCAGAGTGTAAGTCGCACAAAAATCATTGAGCTGCTCTTGGCCTGAATTCTCAGCCTTAATGTAATCTCTGAATATCCCTGGGTAATTGTTTATTTTTTAAGCAGCAAACAATATCAATAATCTCTTTACATTTTATTTTATTATTATTATTTTTTTTTTTTTGCAGTTTGATGGTGATAACATGTACATGAATGAAAATAACCAGGATTTTCTCTCTCCTAATCAGGTGAGTGGGTCCATTTTCTGCTGTTTCAACCTACCGTTCCCCATATCACCACCTGATTTAAGAGTGTGATTCACGCTTCCCGCAGCCCTTGTTCAGAAAATAGCTTTGCCACCGTGCATTTCTGCAGCTTTTACTCTTTGTGCTCCCATCGCTGCATGGCATCCCTCATCGTCTGCTTTAAACGCAATACGGTAATTAAAATCCCAGTTGAAAATTCCCTCTCCCGATGAGCTACCCTTAAAGGATTCTCTTTTTTTCTTCCGCTGAATTTGAAAAGAAATTCATCATGTCCCTGACAGCAAGTGCAAGCCAGTTGCCTGTGCATTTCCATCAACATGACTGCTGATATCGACCATACAGAAAAAGTCTAGAATCTTGCGGTTACACAGAACAAAACAAATGCACATATGTAGATGTGTCTGAGGACAATGATGTAAGACGTTCCCTAAGAATCATCATAATCATCACTGTGATCAGTCTTGCATTGTTGTCCTTGTTGTTGTTTATGTTACAGTATGAGGAGGATATTTCTTAAAAGTGGTGCCCAAAGTGAGTGAAACCGAATTCAAAGGCAGAGACTTCTTTAAACATGCACTTGCCCTGAGCCAGTTTCGAACGGTATCTAACCACTTCTGGCCATGTGTAGGAGGAGTGTGCTGATTCTGTAACAAGCGAAACGCTCAGAGGATTGAATTTCAGAGTGACCTTGCTTTAAGGATTGATTGCTGTTCATTTTAACCCACATAGCCGGAGAATTGAATTCCATTTAAAAATACCTCTTACAAACTTATGACACACACCCCCCGCCCCCCCAAAGCCTCGTGAGTTTCAGAAGAATATCTGAATAATATGTTGGTATGCAGAATTCAAAGGGCATAGTGATCATGATTACTGAATGCAGGACCACTGCAACATGTTCTTAGAGCCAGGAGGGTTTCCCGGCCGAGATGCAGCCCATTCAGCCTGCCACATGGCTTTATGTGCGAGTTTCATCCCTGCATTTCCCCAGCAAGATTACATGTTGCATGAAAGGGGAAATGGTAACTCTCCCTTGTGAACTGTCTTTCAGCGTCTTGTACTTCCAATATATATCATATAGATATTACAGTAAAATGCAGTGTGAAATGAAATATGTAATCTCTGCTAAACGTTCAGTATCAACGCCGAGACAAAACACGCTGCTTCCATACAACTGAACTTAAGCCTCCATTTTGGTAGGTTTGCCATCACATAAAGAAACGGAAAATGACTCAACCCTGTCAACCGAAAACTGTAAATACGTAAAAAAAAAAACGTGCTGACCTTTTCATAGCGTTAATCGTGATTGTCAAGCCAGTTCATTACAGAACAGGCACAGTTTGGTTGGTTATATCTGCATGTTCGGTTCCACTGCTGATGCTGTCCAGGACTGTTCACAAATGACAGCGTCCGAATGAAACAGCTGAATTACATTCTTGATTGTTAACGGCATAGTTTAAGTTCATTGATTTACGAAACCATTAAGTCTGAACGTGCCCAGTCTGAGCTTCTCTCGGCCTGCTGTGTTTTTAGATTCTGTTTCTTTTATTGGTTGTCCTTGAAGGACATTTAATCACTAACTGCAACAGGGCTCTCGTGGTCACACTTTTCCTTATTATTGCTAACGGTCCAGACTGCACATTAGCCGTGCACAAGTCTGGATTATTTTGTAGCAATTTTCCAAAATACCCATCTCGTGGAAAAGTTGATGAGATTGATCAACACATCCGTGCGTCAAGCAAGTCCATTACACGAGATTATTTGGTTGTGGATAAAACCTATAACTTCCTAGCGACATTACAGGAGTTAAAAGTCATGACCTAAACATATATTTGTGTGGACAGATTGTGCTTTAGACTTCAGTATGTGTCTTTGCCGTTGTTTTTGAACTGTACTTTGTGATACATTTGGGAGAAAAAATATTCATCTAAGAAACTTACTTGTTAGCCTCAAAGCAGTTTTATTTTATGGTTTTCAAAATGTTCTGAAGTTGAGTTTGATGTGAGTCAATAAAATTCCTATAAAAGTATATATCTTAAGATTAGTGTGGCCTGTCGTGGATTTAGATCTATATTTGAATTTAATTCACAAATTAACAGGTATTTTTCTTCTTTTTTGATATAATTTTTGGTGCATTTTTTCTTCCATGCCAAATTCAAAAGACAGTATGTTAAACCTTAATTCAAACAGCTGTAATATTTCATAAGATCTAAATGTGTGACTTCATTACTGCTAAGTCTGTTTAAACATACCCAGGCAGTTTGGGATTGTGTCCAATATCTCCAGAGCTGCCGAATTAAAATTATACAGAAGCATCTCTAGTTTTTAATCAGTTTAGCAATTCTATTGAAAATCTGAGCTCCTTTGACCTGAATGGTTTAACATGCCTTTTATGATATTGTTTTATATTCTGGTATTATGTAGTCTGAATTATTTTTATCACTTTTGGCATGCATTTTGGCTGACATATTGCTGAGCTTTTAATTGGAATGTAGCTTATTAAATGATAAATACTTTCTCCAGAATGCCAAGCAGAGGTTTGGATTGTTTGGGCCATATTAACCTTGAAATAATCCCTTCTTAAATGAATGTTAAAGTTGCAATTTACTCAGACCCAAAACCACAGAGTGTAATTGCAGGGTGATTAATACATGCAAGTGGATGCCTCTTCTATGACACATGTGTGAGTGTAAGTGCCAGGTCCAATGTAATGCTTCTGATCGCTTCGGTCTGCACGCATCAAATGCATCAGACTGAAACTGCTGCAATTGTGCTGTTATTGTGAAACCCAATCACAGGAAAATGCAGGAAGTTAGAAATTCAGATCTCTGTTGTCTTGGCCCCAAAGTGTGCAATCGACCACGTGCCAGCGAGCTTTAAAGAGGACGGACGTTGTTTATCAGCTGAGGTTTTGACAGTTTACTTGATGATCCGAGATATACCAGGGTAAGGGGTGTGAAAGAGATTAAAGCAGGTCTGAAAACATTAAATTAATATCAAAAGTATCATTGGGTTTTCTAAAAAAAGTTCGAGTTAACGTAAGAGGGCAGTGGGGGATAGCGGCTGTTTGGCGGAGGTTTGCTTTGCTCTTTGGCTCCGTGATGAAGGGGAAGCAGGTAGAGGTATTACACACGGGCGTATGGGGGCAGGGCAGCTGAAGCTCACACTCAGGCTTCTCCATAGCTGGCACCTGTCTCTCTGTTTTCACTGAACTGCGGCCCAGTTTTGCCACAGCAGCGGCGACTGTGTTGCTCATACGAAAAACGCTTTCTGCTGGGACACGGCCAAGGAGCTGAAGGGCAGCGCTCATACAGTCAGGAAAACTGAAAGGCAGAATGTGTATGACAAACCTGCAAAAATGCAAAACCAACCCCTCCCCCCATTGTCTTATCTCGCTGTTGCCCAACTGGCCCCTTTGTTATCCTTCAACATGGGCTATTGTCTGTGTGTGTGAAAAATATTTCCCATTATTTACACTTGCTCACCTACGTAACGCTTTTCCAAATTAACTTACAGGGCAGCCCATACAGTTGTAATTACATCAAACGGACAATTAATTAACGCAACTTAATTAATCATCACATGATCGGTGCGCATCATTTGATAAAACGCATTCTGTCGGCATGGGCAACAGCCGCAAGCGACATGCGAAGGATTCCGAAAGCTACCGGAAATAAACACGGGGTAAGATTTGGTGGTTTAACTGATCTCACCTCCAAGTATACGGGCCTCTTTGTGATTATTAGGTCTCATATGTTCCCCTTATGTATGGTTTTACTGCAGATGTTACTGATATATGCATGATTGTTGATATATGCATAATCTCTGCCTCAGTATTCTCTCCTAAGTTATTGAAGAATTGCGATTACTTGTGTAATTATTACTCAGCTGTACTTTATGAATCGTTTTGTTCACTATAGTCCACTGTCTGTCTCTGTACTTCAGTAATATTATGCACTGTTTATGTGCTGAAAAGCAGCCGAAGATGTACGATAAAAACAGAGGCACAGTTCAAGTTTCTGGGCACCTTCATTAAAAAATACAATGTTAAAAAAAGCAAAGGAGGAAACACAACCTCTTGCACCAATAAGCCAAGTTCATTTTAAGATCCTGATGGATTTCGTTCTTGCCCATTCACTGGTGATGACTGATGTGTGACATATGTCTGGTCAGCATCTGGAAAAGAATTTGCCTCCACAGCAAGCGTGTAATTATTTTAACTTCTCTGCAGTGTCGATAAGCAAGACTGTTTACAGCCTCTGCAGTACAATTATGAGTTTTTTTTTGGGGGGGAGGGCTTCAAACCCATTTCTCTGAGTAGAATAAACATGTCTTCTTCCAGGCTTTCTCCACTTCCTGTCTTAACAGAATATCTGATGGAAACCAAAAGCTGGGCCCCACACAGGGCCTGATTGTGAGTGAAACTGAGTGTGATCGACAGGAAACACATTGATTGAGACTCAAATCGTCGGCTCATTTTGCTGATTAAAACTGCCGTCGCTCTGAGTCACTTGTTTTAGCCGTTTTCCTGCTGTTTTGAGTTAAACTTATGATTGTAATTTACAACTTCCTCTCGCTGTTTAAATCCCACTGTATGTGTAGTGGATATTCAAAGCCGCCTTCTGTCTCGTTCTCTGAGACCAGAGAATGTCTCCGGATGCCCCGAGAGAGCCCTGGATGAAATACTAGGTCGTCACAGGGCACTGACAGAGAGGGCAATGTAGACACACCAGTACAGTTAACTGAATTTAACGACAGTGGGGGTGGAGGGGGGACTTGGAGGGAAACCACCCAGACAATTTGCAAACTCCACTGTGTCAATTTTGGACTCAAACCCGAAGGCCTGCCTTGAGCCCTGACTTGATACAGCATAATGCCCTTCAAAAAGAATCTCTAAGACTTTCGCTGACAATCCTGTAATTCACCACCGTAACACTGAAGCTATCATAATGCATGCATAATATATAACATGCATCCTTGTGTCTATTCATCTTCCAACCTCTTATCCCAGTTCGGGTCACATAGGGGTCTGGAGCCTGTCCCAGGAGGCACAGGGCGTAAGGCTGAAGAGCACCATGACCAGGATGCCAGTCCCTCCAGGGCACAGTATGGGTACGGTGCCACCCACGGGGTGACAGTCCACCATACCGCCCATAGCAAAACATTCTAAATGTTTTATGCCTTATCAGATGTGCAAAGGTACCAGTGAGGTATCCAAAACCGCTTTTCTTTTAACTGCCCCATGATTTTAGTATTACACTGAAATTTTTCATTTTTGGAGCTTTTCGATGGCAGACAGGAACCAATCCGGACCCAAGCCGCACGGCAAAGAGAGACTAGTTACAGCGTGGTTCCAGCTTACTCCAGTTTTCCACTGCAGAAGGGTCACCTCCGTGAAGGCAGTGTTCGGTTTGGAGAGCAACAGCGATGTGAAACTGAAGAGACCCTTATTTACCGCTCACACAGCGTACATCATGATTTACTGTATGCAATTATTATTATTCATTTTTACTGTATGCTAATTTCAGTTAGCACGTTTGTGAGAATTGTTGTGTTATGCAAGCATGAAACACTAGCAGGATTAGCATTCACTTTCGTAATTTTGCATTATGAATAAATTTTGTTTATCTGGTCTATAGTACTTTTTTAAATAGGATTTTGGAAATTTTCAAGTTCCAAGTTTTCCGGAATGCACCAATACATCACAATGTGTGACACTAATAATGAATAATATATAGAATATACCTTTGTTCCTTCAGATAATCCATAGATAATCCAGTATCTCTGTGCATTTCGACCAATCAGCTTGGTTTGGTCACGCTTTTGGCTCTGTTAGTAAGCAGGGCCGTGGCAGTGTGGTTACAGATTGGGTACGACTCGCAAACTTTGCAATGGAAAACCGCCAGTTTGCACTTCGGCTCTGGGACGGCCTGGTTCTTGGTGGCAGTGAAAAAGCGCCCCTTCGTTAATGTTTTCCTCTGCAGTTATATATCATGTCAGTGTTGTGTAGCAGATGGGAAGCCGATAGGAATGTAGCTAAACAAACGACAGTCAGAAGTCAGAACAGTAACGTAATACACCTGACTGTGTCCGTGTAGCATTTATGGAAGTCAAATGGTGATTACGTTTCAAGGCTTTTGTTCAGTGCACACGCTGTCCACAGTGTTTATGGGATCCATCGCAAAAAGACTGTTGTGGTTTGATACATTGTAGAAGGTGCAGTGTGAGGTGCGTAACCTTAGAATAGCCGACAATTAGCCATCAGTAGCATCAGAGGAGTAAACTCCACAGCTTGGTCCATGGCGGTTCACAGTGAGGAAGCTGTGGAACGACATACTGTAGGACATTCTGCTGGGGAGCTAAACCAGAGGTATCAGGAGGCGGTGGCAGAACGTCCCACGTTGGGCGCAGCAACATGCTGACAGGACAGCTTTCGATGTGACCCGTGACTTGGTTTGGCTGCTGGAAATAAAACGGTTCATGCGCTTCTACTCTTAATATGTTTCATGGCACCTCCTACTGCAAAGTCAAACTTCACACAAAGTTCTCTTTTTTTCCAAATATTTGCTGAGTGGGCGTGTTTTTGACAAGGGCTGCTGAGTGATTTAAGTCTGAGATTTTTTTATCTTTTTTTTTTTTTTTTTACTTCCTGTTCGATCGAAAGAATATATACCTGACCCATGATTGTACATGTTTAACACTGCAAGTAGGGGTGCTGAGGATGTTTTAGCGCCCCCTCTTGTCGTTGGTGGTAATGCAGTATCAGAGTACTGCACAGCTGCATCCCCAAGCCTACAGCTAAAACCAAACAAAAAAAAGCCTATGTTGCTGTTAGCTGTTGATAGCTACTGATAATACAAAATAACTCCAGTAAAGTCTATTGGTTATTCCAACTTACCGCAACCTGTGCTCAGAACGTCTTCCCAAGCTGTGTGCGTATTGGCTCTTCCTCTTCTTTGAAGTCAAAAATCATCAATTTTGTGTTTTGTTTGGTCCAGTTTTTGGTAGGAAATGTCAGGAGAATGAAAAGATACCCTTTATCTGATTGGATAAATCTCAGTCCAGTAATAAGACAGGTTGGAAAACACTTATGGCTTAACCCAGACCTCACTTCCAGGCTCCAGTATAAACATATAAAATCAAATCATAACACCAAAACCAGCTAATGTCCACTCTAGTGGTGAAGCTGGTCTGTCATTATATGTTAGACCATCCCTCCAGATGGTAAAGATGAGGTTTGATCCTTCAGTCACTATGGAAACTCAAAGTAAACCCTTAATTGCATGATCACTGACAGTAATGTGTGGATGCATGAATGGCCTCATTTTAAAAAAAGGTAATTATAACAACCAGGGATTATAAGGTGAAAGCAGTGCATTGTGAATTATCTGCATTCTGTTTCAGTTAACTACATCAACTCTTTAGAACTCATCGTACCACTTCCAGAAACATAGAAAGATGAAGTTTGCTGCTTGTATGTCAAGCACCGAGCTCGGTGACTCCGTGTGGCCGCCATTAAAGCTCATGTGTGGAAAAACACAACTGGGAATTCCATCTGGGCTCGCTGCTCGAGGGACGTCGGCCATATCATGTAAATTCTCCTCGTCGCCACGGCGGTCCTTGACAAAAGAATAACGGGACAAGCAGACAATCTGAAAAGGGCTGCATTTCAGAGCTATTGCAGAAAGACAAGCAGAAATTGCAGAGATTATTAATAGATTAATTATTATCAGGAAAACCTGTGTAATCACAGAGCTACTGCACCTATTTCCATTCTGACAGCCAAATAATGATATGGGAGGATCCCGTCAATAGCAGCCTGTGACATAAATGATTAAGGTTGATGAGAAGTGTAGTGTGTCGGGTTGCTTATTTACTATGTTCTTTGATTTCCATCTGATTAATACAGTAGTACTTTTATGTATACTACATACATACATACACTCAGTGGTCCCTTTATGAGGTACACCTAGTTAGTACTGGGTAGGACCCACTTTTGTATCTAGAACTGCTTCAAGAGTAAATGAATGGTGGTTTCTCCATACAAATGTTGTACTAAGTTGTTGCTTTTGTGTTGGTTCGTTCTTGTCAGCTTTACCCAATCTGGCCGTTCTCTTTGAGCCGTCATTAACAAGGTGTTTTTGGTGACAGAAATGCCATTGGCTGAATGTTTTTTGTTCACCACGCCATTCGCTGTTTACTCTAATCACTGTATTGTGTGACGGTCCCAAGAGGGTGTCTGTTTCTGAGATGCAGGAAGCACCAACATCTGGCACCAACAATCTCACCATGTTCATAATCATACAGATCTGGGGTCTCGGACATGCTAACGCTCACACACGCGATAACTGAAGATCTTACCCCTCTCCAAATGCTGGATGTATTCTTGTGTTCTTGTAGCCACATGGGTTTTTTTACTGGGTGGAGGAGTCAGCTGTCAGTCTTGGCTAGCAGGTACACTTAGGAAACTGGCCTCTCGGTGTATGTTGCCTGCATGAGTCATAATACATGGAAAGCATGGATGCACAAGCGGCAGCTATTAAAACTCATCGTGCAAATGTAAGCAACCTTGCCATTTCTGGGATTACAGCATCAGCAATGAAGGGTGGGGTACACCTGTTCATGACCCCATGCTGACCCTCTCCATGACGATAAGCAAAGCAGGGATCTCCATACCAGTACCTCTATAGGAAAATACAGACTGTTTGTATTGGGAGTGTAGTGCTTAAGTTTTTTTTGTTAAAAGACCAGTGTGTCCCCTCGAGGACCCACAGACAGTCCACGTTTTTGCTCCTTCTCAGCTCGGTAGGGAGCTGGGAGGGAGCAAAAATATAGACCAACTGTGGGTCTATGAGGACCGGATTGGGAAACATTGCTCTACACTGCATGTAAATCTCTAAGCAAGAGGCAGGTCTGACATGATGTGTGTGTTCACAGTTGTATGCATTACTTATTTGTGAATATTTTCTTTGCCCTTGAGATTTACCTTCTCCCTATAAGGGCATGAACAGCATCGCCTTTTGTTTCTTTCCACATCCGTCTTAATTTTCTGATAAACCGAATGTCGGCTTGTATCCTTTTATCCCTCTTTCTGTTGAAACTGTAAACTACACCGCGCACATTCAGGAAGTGCATTAGGTTCTATGACACATGATATGTAAGAAAATCAAATTATGGGAGATCAGGAGAGTTATAATGGAACTTCATTCATCTTCATTAATCCGCGGTGCAAGTTTATCAGTCATCAATCCTTAGATGCATATGTACAAGGTACACAAGCTGCCTATAAAATATACTGTGCATACATGGTCTATATATACTGGGTATTCAGAGTGGAACAGATATCCTCCTACACCTGAGGAAACTGTCCTCTACATTCAGTCCTTCAAACAAAAGTTCCCTCAAGACTAGAGAGAAGTAGCAGACTTTAGCAGCAATGCTCACAATACTTGAACCCTGGCAGACTCAGAAGTTGATGTCTGGAACACACTGAATGCAACAACACAATGACATTGTGAGCGATCGTGGAGATGTGGGGCTCCCATTGGACACTGACAGCGAGCTGCAGCTCACAAAGCACCCACTGTTTACAGCAGATACTTTGTTTCCTTCCAACAATTATGAAGGAAATTGAATATCAGGAAATGTTAGTTTTCTCGTCCATTAGACCAAACAATAACAATACCCTTGAAAGCCTGAAAAAAACATGTCTTCAAAGTAAAATCTAGTACATTAATCTTTAATTTTTATCAGAAAGTAGGTAGGAAAATCAAGTAAAATTGCTGCAATTTTTGGTGACTATCTTCAAATGAAGGCACAATTAACTGGCATGACGTTTTCGTTATGGATGCATAGTCTGATTTATAGCATTTGAAATCTCGTAAACCCTTACATGTTTTTATCCATTATAGAAAGTACAAAATAGTTGCATTACCAATGGAGAACATGTATTATATAAATATTAATGAAAAAACATGAAAAAAACATTAAACCCACACTTAAAAATAAGCGTGATCACCGCTAGCGATGTTGTTACAACATACAACAAAAGGAGCAAACAAAGGTGACCCAGCATTCCTGAGCATTTTCTTTCTCTGAAGTAACTAAGGAGTGTTTCACAGTTAACGAACAAGGAAAACTGGCAGCCCCTAAGAAAAATCTGCTTTCATTTCATCTTGCTCATTTATTTGCTAAAAGTATTTATTTTCAAGACAAACGGCTGGTCTGCTGTGGAGGATATCAGCCAACACAGAGATGATATTGAATTTATTTCTGAAATGTTTAAGAGCTGACTGTTTGATTTATACTGCAAGACATGAATCATAAAAATTCTATTAAAAACCTCTTGAATTCTTGACACTGGAATATTTTTTGCGATGATTAATATGACTCAGTCATTATAAACAGAGTCAAGTCAGATTGCCTCAGACAGAATTGCCTTTAGTTCCCCAATGAATTTTCAAGAGAAGGCTTTCATATTCCGTTATACATATCTATGTCTGGATGGTTTTAGCTGATAAAAAAAAAACAACTTTCTAAGGCCCATGCCAGTTTAAAAATGTTACAAAGATTGAAATTACATCTTATGGTAAAGATTAGGTTGAATGAGTTATAGGTTTTCAAGAGATTGTAACAGGAAACTGTCAATCTTGACCTTACACTTGGGTTGCACCGTATGCTAATAGGAAACAAAGCCAACAATGTGTTCCCATTGACTAAATAGCATAAGTAGAGTAGAAGAATTGGGTAGTAGCCGTTAAAGATGTGGAGGGGTGGCTCTGTCTCATCACCGACACAGTTCGGACAGGCAGTAGTAACTGTCTGCTACCTTTAAAGCAGACTGGAGGTGATTGACGTAGCACTGGATGAGGAACCAAGGCAGCACCCAGGGGGGCAGTTAGAGCTGCCTGCCTATTACTGTACTCAGAAACTACAAAGACCAGCTTGAGAGGCATAACAGTAGTTTGCTATTTTGACTTTAATGTTGCTACTGAGCTTTTGCTTATTTTATGGACCCTATTATTTTCTTACTGGGTATTTAAACACAACTTTAAAGAGAATATATGTCTCATTATTTGTCTATCGTTCACTATGATTCCAGATAGAAACTTTCCAGAGATGTGGGTTGACAATCTTCATCTCCCCTTCTTCCAGAACTACTCTGGTCAGGGCGGGGGAAGCGGCGGAGGTGACGAAGACTACGAGATTCCTCCCATTACCCCTCCCAACCATCCGGACCCCTCCCTGCTGCACCTGATGGACCCTGAGTCTGCTTACTTCTGCCACCCTCTGCCCCACAATGGGCTGTTAAACCCTTACAACTACCCAGAGCTGCCTGCCATCATGATGTCCAACATGCTGGCACAGGATGGGCATCTGCTGTCCAGTCAAATGCCCTCTGTAAGTCACCTCGGAATCCTTGGAAGAATAATTGTTAATTTAGTTTAGAGTATTTAAGTCTGATATGACCTGCTAACACGTTGGATCCTTGCTAATCTAGTTCTTGACTCTCCCATTTTATAAATGAAGTCTCAAATGAAAGTGACTTTGTATTTAGAGTCAATTGAGGCTTTTAAATTCTAATTAGTAACCCATTAGAAGACACGATGAAGAAGTCATTGGGTTTTTTTTTATTGTGTTTATGAATGAAGTATCTGTTTACTGAAAGCCTGACCGCTTACTGTGACAATTCCATGGTCATACGTTCAAATCCAGACAAACAGCCCAATGACTACAAAGGGTGAGAACCCTCACTTGTTCTGTAAGTATTTACTATTCTTTTGTTATTTTTTAACTTTAATAGGAAAATAAAAGAGGCAAAAGTGACTCAGTTATTTGGCTTAAATGAAAAAGGGAAACCTGGACAAGCATTCATGTAGCATGACAAATTGTTCTGTTATGTTTTAAGCTCTGTTAAACTCTGAGAATAAATAGTCAATATATGATTATGATCATTTTATATTAGTCTTAAATGAGCAGACCAAGATTCCAAGAGGTTTCATGGCTTAATCAGTCACCCAGCATTAAGAGGTTCAGAGCTTTCTGGAGCTGGTCAGTCATCCAGTGAAGAGGTCCAAAGGACCCAGGAGTTGGTCAGTCACCCAGAATCAAGTGAGAACATCAAAAGGTTCCATAAGCTGGTTAATCACCCAGCATTATGTGAGGAGGTTCAGAGCTTACTTGAGCTGGTCAGTCATCCAGTGATGAGGTCCAAAGGTCCCAAGTGCTGGACAATCACCCAGCATTAAGTGAGGAGGTCCAAGAGGCGACATTAGCTGGAAATGTGATTAATTGGAGATAAATGTAATAATAATTAGGCTTTCTAATTACCAAAATCTCTGGGGCTGTAAGTTTTTTTTTTATCAAATATAAATGAAGTGGCATAACGGGGGTAGCAGGAGTGAAAGAAAGAGAAATGGAACAGAAATGAACTCTCTGCTTTGAGATAGGCATCTGATGTAAACACCCAGCTCTGGGCTAAAAGCATGATTATCAAAGTTTTAGCAATCAAACAGGATGACGGAAATCCTTCTTTTTTGTGCCGTGTACCTCTTTCGGGTTTGAGGGCTTTGTCTCAGGTCAGTCTGCCTGTACAAGGCTGCCATTGATTTTTTTTCTAGAAGCTCTCCGTTGCTTCCTTGGAAACCCTTCATGTCACAATGGCTCTAAGAGGTTCCGGAAAAGAAAGGGACGCGTATAAAAACAGGCAAGTGTGCACTCCTTCTGTCAAGAGTCATGATATCAAAGTCACAGAGTCATGATATGCGCTGGGAAAAACAGAATCGCTCCCTTTGATCCTTGTGTAAAACATTAGCGGCATGCTAATTGAGCTGCGGACTAATTTGCCCTAATGTGGCTAATGGATCCCATCGTTTGCATGTCAATCACACAGGTGGGCGCATTCGTTCCTGCGCGACTGACGTGCGTGCTTCAGCGCACCCCGTACGGTCTTCTCCCTGCAGCATTTTCACAATCTTACAGATGCCTCCTCTCATATGTCCCATCCGTTCTGGATCTCGGTGACATCCTGGTGATTGCTTAACAAGCAGCAACATTCAAATCAAACAGTAAAGCTTCATGAGATGATCTTTAAGAGGAAAGAAAGGTTTTACCAGTCCATGCAGTGCAAACAATTTGGGGTTTAAAGATACACGTATTGCAAGTCTTTCTGTGTCAGTTTTGTCTGGTACATTTAAGTCCCTTAAAGTCTGTATGTGCTTCTCTCATCAAAATATTCACACAGCTACAGCTGGCTGTAGAGGGAGAATAAAATATCCTTCCATTCAGACTTGGCTTTTGACTTGGTAATGCATAACGCAGGCTTATGTGACCACAATGACCATTCTTCTATGTATGTAATTACCTTGGTTTGAAGGGAGGACGAAATATTCACAAAACTGGAATTTGGTCAGACTCAGCACTGAAATTTTGAACTGCACTTCCATAAATAGCCATGGGACAATGAGCTCGTCTTGCATTGTGACTATTTATGGTCGTGCTATTCTAAGGTCCAAATCCAACTCTTATCGAATTACTGGTCATTTATCCTTTGATGAATGAATACGTTCTTTGTGAATATGGTCTTTTTTGTCTAATTTTAACATTGCTGATAATTACCCTGTTCAGAATATTAAAGCGCAATGCTGGGAAAGTTGAGGTTATTTTAAAATGGAGCGGCGATGAAGTTCCCTCATTGATCATACACGGAATCTGATGCCACTTTTAGCTGCGGATTCTGCAGAGTGATCACTGTCAGATACCCTTGAGGAATTCAATCACAGTACGTTAAAAAAACTCTAAGCTGCTACTGAACTGGCTTCTCATTGTAGATGTTTACAAACTATTTCACTATTTCTACACTTTTGAGTCTTATGTCTAAAAACAGCCAGTATATCAATTTCAGCTTAAATATCAGCGTACTTATGTTTCCTTGCTTCATTCTCATCTAATTTGGCAAATCTTCCATCCCTAAGGACAATAAAACACTCAATACATATTTATGACAGATATTTTTGCCATTTCCATTAAAGCAAAAGAATTATCAATAGCAGGGGCATCAGAAGCATTTTGAATGTGGGGGACACACAGCGGCATAAAACTAATATTTGATGTTAAATGGGGGGGGGGAAGACACGTTCCCCTCAGATTTAATGGTGGTGACGCCCATGATTAATTGTGATCTAATCAGTAAATGTTTAGGGCTGAGACTGTGTATTGGATAATCAGTAAGCATCATTCATGTTACCGATAATAACGATATAATGACCAAATAGAGAATAATAATTTGGGAAAATAAATCTTAAATGGCACCACGCACACATCACCCATAGTTCACATCACCCATGGTTCACATCACCCATAGTTCACCCATGGTTCCGTCGATAGCTTAACATGCTCCTAGTTTTCATTGCAGCAGCTTTATATCAGGTGAGTGATCAACAGAATCTCTGTTGTTGTGGTAGAAAGTCAACACCCAGTCTGTGGAGACTTATTTACTTGTTTACGTTGGATTTGGGTCAGTTGCGCTCGTATCGAAATGTACATCACTCACCGGACCGGGAGCCGGAGGGAGTCCGAGCAGTCGTTTGATGAGCTACATCCACCGTGATGTGAAGCTGCATGCATTGCATGATGAGTGTAAGATAAGCCTCCAGTTTTTACCTTCATCTATTAAACATCCATCCAGTACAGGGGCACCCTGAGCCTAGATATTAGATGGGCGATCAGATCATAAGTGAACAGCACTAAATACAGGTGTAAACGACCACCAAGACATATTGTGATCTGATCACTCAAACCGCTTGCCGAGGTGCCGTGGGCCGCATTTGACCACATATCTCTTGTAGCGCAAACGCTAATGGGTCCTGATGACAGGGACGTCACAATAATTGTGTGTGAGGCCATTTGGCATTTGATGTAGGCAGTAACAAATCCTGAGCACAAATAGTCATCCAGACACCTTGGAGATGCTAGATGATAGACCCCAGAATCGGGAGATTTGACTTAATTAACTCACCAAATAACAGTACATTGTGTTTAAATGATTAAGTTTTGCCCCCTCTCTCTCTCCTACGTCCTTGGATACAGGTACAAATGGCGATATGTCGTGGCTGTCCCCTTGTGATCCAGTTGTCCAAGACGCATTTTAAAACCAAATGTATATTGCCTCACTGCATTTTTAGCCAGGGGGAGGAAATCTGTGCACAGTACAGGGAGTACAAACAAACTGCACTCTGAGATCAGCGCTGGAATAAAACCACCAAATCTGGAGGTGAGAGGCTACAGTGCAACCCACTTAGCCAGCAGCAATTAAGCCTCGTTTGTATAATTGATTGTATTGCATAAATCTGACTGAAACTGAAGGTGATTAATGATTCCTGTTGAATGATCGATATCCAAAAATAGAATATCCATTTTCAAAAGGGGTTGGACTTCACTGCTGGCTAAGTTGCTTTTCCCTCTCAGCTCATAAACGAAAACCCTCTCTTTAAATGAAAAGGATGGTAAAGAATATCAGAGCAGAGTATGATATCAGCCTGTCTGGTGCTAAACTAGACTAATTCCCAAAGACAACCAAAACCGAATGAATCTGCCATTGCAGCCCTTCAGCAAGTTGCTTAGCCTGAAATGTTCACGTAGAACATTGTAGAGTATCCATCCATTTTCCAGCAGCTTATCCTGCAAAGGTTTCTAAGGTAGGGGTTGACAATGGAGTGGATGACGTTCCATCGCAGGGCACGCAAATACAATTCTGAGCTGCTGATTAGCCTGACTGCATGCCTTTGGACTGCAGGGAGAATCTCGCACAGCTCGGGATTAATCTACAATCTCCATAAACACGGCAAAGGCAGGAATTGAGCTTCTAGCCCCGGAGGTGTGAGGCAACAATGTCATCCAGTGCACTAGGAATATCTATTATTAAAATTGCAACCTCCTTTGGGAAAACAAAATAAGATTAGCTCAGCTAAAAAAACAAAATTAAAAAGTTATATTGTGGGAACATATCAATACATGAGAAATGGGAGTCATGATATGTACGTTTTAATGGCGAAAAAAAAAGAGTTAAAGTCTTGCAGAGGAGAATCAAGACGCGTGACTGTCCAGAGCAGACAGACTTAAAATTCCGAATGTTAACTCTGTGTTTACTTCTAGCTGTCCTGTTCCGAATGGGCGCAGTAATAAGTTTCTTACAGGCAGAGGATAATGTCACGGTGCTGTAACAGAGGTAAACCTAAAGGAAGAATGAAGGAACCGGGTCCTATCTCTCCTTAACCTTAATTACATCTAGATTACTTTAAAGGGGAAGCATTATTCTTTTAGCTTAATTGCATCATTTTAGCATCCTCTAGGTTAAAGGATATTTTGCCGTTTTTAACACTAACTGCTGAATAGGGGCCATGACGAAAAGTGAGAACACACTGCAGGTTTGCTACAGTAAGCACTAATGGCATTTTCTTTAAATGAATGCTTTTTCGAGGAAAGAGCTCAGTACAGTTTGCTTAGCAATCTCCTAATACTGCTGCGTAAAATGTTTCAAGGTTAGAAATTTGCTGGAGGAAATACTGCTTTGAATCTTGATGGTTGTTGTGCAAAAACACATTACCGCAAATTATTCTGAAGGATACGCATATAATTATCCATTTCAACTTTCAAAGAGGTAAAAAAAAATAATATTGTCTTTTTTTTTCCCCTTTCTGTATAATAAGACGATATAATACCTGAATAAGAAACCTGGACTTTAAACAGCTCTCTTCCCACCTTTGCAATTATTTATTTTCAAATAGCCCTTCGAGGTAATGTTGCATTTTCTTATTTCACACTGCCTATTCTCATAATTGAACCATCATTACAATAAATCATTGCACAAACAGAGACTTGTGCAAACCTCTGAAAGGTCTAAAGATTTATCTAACACATTCATGTTTTCCACTTCCCCATTTTAGTACTCCTCCGGTAAAGCTAGCCCAATAAAAGCTGCTATTAATATTTCCTGTTGCTTAGCAACCACGGGCAGCAAGTAATAGCTTTCTCTGGAAAAATAGATGACCGATAAGAAAAAAAATTCAATTTTTTTTATTATCTCTGGGGAATAGGGGCCTTATTTCTGTTGCAATATGATATAAAACTGTAGAGCTGTGTATTGAGAAATGTTTTAAAGAAATGAAAGTTCTTTCCAATTTCATTTTGTCAAAAAGCTTTTCATTTCTGACTCACAACTCATCTTGCTTTTAATGAAGTCAATTAGCCTTAAGAATATGTAAGTCAGGGGATGAGATTTAGTTTAATTTCCCCGTTAACAGCTATGCTTATAGGTGATGTCTGCGCTGTGATGTTACATGATTAGTGGAAACCTGAATGCAAATATTTGTATTTTAGCAAAAAAACGAAAAGCAACGTAAAAATTAAGATGGGTTTGAAATTGGCAGTAAGATGTTTGGATGAAGCTCTGAGGCAAATTAAAGTTAAATAAATTCCAGTTTCTTTCAGGGATTTGCAAGCCTCAGAAGGCCCTACAGCCTTAGAATCGCCTGTTATGGCGAGCGCTCGCATCCCATCCCGCATTCAGATCAAACACAGCTCTATGTCAGTTGTGTAGCTCTGGGAAGCATTCTCCTGCAAAAGCCCTTTTTTAAATATACATTTATTGTGTTACAGTATGTACAGTGTACCAGTGGCAAACTATTAATTAAAAAAAAAAAAAGTACAGAAATGTCAGTGGGAGACACTGGGCTCCCTGGGACACAGTTACGAGGATCGATGGTTTTATAGCACGTTTAGTCATGAACTTCCGCGGCTCATCACTCAATAAAATCCTCTCCATTTGTGAAAGGGCTGGTCTTAAAGTGTCTGTCAGTTCGTTCTGAGACACTCTGAGGAAGGAACTGCACGTGAGAAATGGAAAGACCCAAAACAAGCTTTCTCAGTGTGCAAATTGTTGGACACACACTGGGTACACGGTTTTGATTTCGTATGTGCGCTGAAATGGACTGGCATCCTAATCAGCTTTTATCTTTTTTATCGTTTGCTTCCGGAGATGGGCTCCTGGCTCAGCCTGACCGTATACTGGCGAAGGAAGGATGGATGGATGGATAGATAGATGAATGGATGGATGGATGGATAGATGTTATTATGAGCAGGCAGCTTGGTGGCATTGTGTCTCACAGGGTGAAGCTTCTGTCCTTCTGTTTGAAAGGATGGTGGTTCAAGTTCCAATCTCCAGCCCCCCCCCCCCCCCTTTCCCTTTGACCTATAAAAAAAATAAACACTTGAGTGAGGAGGAGCCAATCAGACGTTTGCATTTCCATCGTCGTGTCACCCTCTGAATCCCAGTGAAGCCATAAATGAGAGAGAGATGAGTCTGGCGTCCAGAAGGGAGTTTCCTAACATGATAAAAACACATCGCGGGAGAACAAACGGGTCTGGGAATGAAGTGTGCAAATGATTTAATTGTTGCTGAGCATGCCGCCCTCCTCCACTGAGAAAAAGAGGCACGAGGGGGCGGAACTTACATGACTGGAGGTGCCATCCTCATTAGGGAGAAATCTCCGTATGCAGTGTCTTTCGGGCCCTACGCCCCTCCAGTTTACAGCTGCTGCTGCCACTGCCACTCCTGATTTTTTAAAGGTATTTGCACCTCATGGCATCGGGCACAGCTCAGATCTGTTCTTTCGTGAAACAGGAGGCAGTTGTTTGATGTCTCTTGACAGGGTGGCGGCCCTGACAATCCCGGTAATGAGGAATGTGAAGTACTGCCAAGGGGCTCGGCCAACTTGCTTAAGCATGGAGCGAGGTCTGGGGTGTGGAAGTGGTTTGGCAGAGCAACTACGGGCATATTTGTCATAATCTTCACAATATGAATATCTGTCACACAACGTTTAATAATCTTAGCTGCTCCTCATATAAAGGTTTTGGTACTGGCTGCGTCTTTGTAATGATTAGAACAAGTGGAATTAGAGGCGAGGAAATGACTTGCGTAAAATAAAAATGGCTTAATGTGTCGTTCATGTTCTGGATTTTGTGTTACGTTGCGTTCAAGCCCTGTATTTATTGGCTGGTTGTAGTGAATGGTTCGAAAATAAGATGCCACAGATGAACAGGTTAAATGTGCATTGCTGTGAAAGGGAATCACATGATAATAAACACTGAGTTATATTTAAAAGCTACAGAGTGCTAGTATTTAATTATAAAAAGAATAAAAGATAAAGTGTATTATGGGGAAAATAATGATATTTTAAATAAAAGGCTTTATTTTTTTATCAGTGGAGTTAGTATTGTTACAAAAGGGTAGGGATATTAAGTACTACTTAAATTAAATTAAGTGGAACCCCGGAATATTCATAAATATTCATCTTAATTGCTCATTTGAATGGAACAGAATAGAGTATAACAACTGTTGTTAATGTTGAGGAATAATTAAAATCGGCCAACATGTTCCGGGAAACCAGAACTGTTAAGCGGCTGCCTACCTAGAACGAGCAGCGCAAATAAATTATTAATTACTCCAGCAGAGTTCAATTTGGAGGAAATTAGCACTATTTGCGAAAGGAAGGAAGATTTCGATTCTTCTGAGCCTTACAATTGTGGGAAAACCTCCATACCGCGCATCACGCATTAATAAAGGACGGTGTATTTTCAGGAATTCTTTTATGTCCATCAAAACATATTGTGTTTCTCTTTGCTCTCGTGATATAAGTGCAATATGAGCATAACTAATGAACGCTCAGAGATATGTTATTATGTTGCAATGCGTGTGTGGTCCTATATGGAGGTGCAATTTAATGTAAATGACTTTTGGCAATGTAGGTGGCCCTAGCTTGTTTAGAAACACTTAAAACAGCGGATTTATAAATCCCATCTGTTTATGCTCAGCATTCCCAGTTTATACACATCTTGTGGGGAGAGGGCAGGTCTGAGTGCAAACATGAACAACGGCAGAAAAAGTGTCGGCAGTGATCTCCTTGGGGGTGGAGAGACGCCCACCGTGGGACCCGAAGCGCGTCTGCAGCTCCCTTCCCCGGTATCTGCGTCGCGGCGGAGCGATAATTAAAGCCGCCGCGGCCCTGGGCCTGCGGGGATAATGTCCTATTATTATACTCATTTGTTTCAATTAAATGCTCAGTGATTTTTACAATAGCGATCGTGAACCTGGCAAGTAAGCTATTAGCCTCAACAAGATGTTTCCAGTCCCTGGGAGTTAAGCTGCGCTGCTGATGGTGTTTAGAAACACAGGCCTGTGTTTACTTAACGCTGGCGGCTGGGTTGAAAGGAGGGGGTGCCATCACCATCAAGCGCAATAAGGCAAAATGAGGGTATTTACTAACAGCGATCTCCGCACTGTTCATGCCTGAGCTCAGCATTAAATTTTGCCGCGTGTCACGCCCCCCCCCCGTTCCTCGCCCCCCTTGTATATACATACGAGAAACATTGTATAACTAAGTATCGGTACCATTTGGCGTTAAAATCATCTTGTGGGAAATTCTTGTAATAATATATGGACCCCTGTTACATGCGATCTCGGATGACAGTGTTATTGAAGGCAGTGCATGAGCTGTCATAAACAGGAATGGGAGGACAAGCAAAATGTATACATTTCCGTGGCTGTTATTGTCTGTTGCCCTTTGAGCCTTGAATACTTGCCCAGGGACTTTTAATACCGTTTTTCACAAATATGGTGCAGACTATGTAAGGTGAACGGATCTGAAAAGGAGGACTTCTCCAGTGTCCTATCCTGCGTCTTTGCGACTTAGTTTGTATGCTTCTAGGTTGGAGGTGTGTCATGAAATATTAGAGCATGCAAATATCTGCTTAACAGCCTGCTAATTAAGGTGGGTCCATACTGTAGCTCTTTTTGCAAAGATGTGTTTATCAGTGGCAATGTGAATAGGTGACAGAAGTCATTCAGATTAAATTAACACATGTACGTAACAAAAAAAAAAACTAAAAAACACGGTGAAAACAAATATTCCCTTTTGATTTAACGTTTAAGGGATTGCTTTCAAAATAACCTGCATTCGGGGACTTGCACAATATTTTTCAACAGTTCTCAGGGATACCATTTGTTTGCTGCCATCGTTGTTTTTGAATACGGCACTGCGTTTCGTTTTTTTTTTTTCTTCAATAAATCAAAGGCTTTATCTCACATGTCCTGATTTTCCTCCTTCACAGCCTGGGTGCGCATCATGGTGGAGGTGCGAAAGGTAGGGTGGGTCATGTTTCATGTCTGAAATACAAAAAAAAAAAAAAAATGTTTCTTATGCTTTAAATTAAATCAAATCTCCCCTGAGGCAAGATGGAGGAACAAAAGACAAGTGAAAATGTGAGGTTTTCAATGGGACTTAAAATAGATTCGCTTTTTCCCCCCTGTCTTTGCCATTGAAGTTAGTTTGATATACACCTGTTTCCCATTGGCTCGTGCAAGCGAAGCATTATTAGCCAAACAAAGCAATTTGCCTGGACATTAGCTCCTTTTGTGGTCAACACTATAAAACAATTAGCGTGCACTGCTATGGCAACCATTGTGTTTGTGTGCCAGTCTCCCTGCTCACTTTATCTCCATTTCAAAGATGGATGTTAGGAATGACTCTTGTGTCTCTCAGCTAATGAAAGGGTTCCAGGAAGCCACAACTTCTCTAAAATAGAGCTAAAACCAGGAATTTTCAATGCATGTATCATTCAACGGCAAAGAATTGTATCTGTAAAATTCCCAGGTGTCATGTTTGTCAGGTGACCACTATTTTTTGGGATATTATTTCATGGATAATGTATATTTGTATCTTTTCTTTAGGAAAAGAATATTCAGTAAATATATAAATAAGTCCCGCAAACCTCCTCAGGATAAGTGGCTGGGTGAGGCGTGGATGCATAAATAATTTATTCTTAATAGCTGACCAACTTACTCTTATTACCTTAATTGGTAGATTGTGTTTCTCCTTGCAAACTCGTACTGGGCAAGTGGTTGAAGATGGGTGGGTGGATGTGTGGGCAGATTGGTTTTGCCTTATTTGCAGGGCAACCCCATACAGAATGGGTGATAAAAATGAGCGATGTTCTTGCTCATTCAGACGGCCCCTTTGTTGACAGCTAAGGAGACAGGGGGATGGATGCTACGTAAATAGGCTTGGTTTAATGATAGTTTTGGCTTCCTAGCCTCATTACTTAATATTTTATTTCAATAGCTAGCCGTGTCCGATTATAATGGCTGGGGATTCGGGTGTGCATTACAGCTTCTTTTCCAGTCTTTGTTAAGTACTGATCCAGCAGGACCTTCCAACTTTGTTTTATTTGGACAATGTTAATGCAATTACCCTTTTTAACAAATTAACAAATACTTGTGCAGCTATGATAATTACTTTCTTAACGCTATTGTTTGGCTGGCTGAATCATGGGTATTTCACAAAAACAATAACAGTTATGGAAATCCTCTTTGTTTTATTTCTGGCTGTATTTTACCTTTTAGTGTAGCTACAAGGCACTCCGGATGATATATAATTAATTATCTGCCCCTTGGACAAAAATACATGAGAATGGCATTATTATTTTCGTAGAATGCTTTGGGTAAACGCCGTTAGGGGAGTTTCAATGAAGCCAGAAATGAAGGTGTACTGTTGTTATCCGTGATCCACAGCCTTTGTGAATTTGATTAAAAAGCTACATTTGCCTTGCCTTGTGCCTGGATTAATTTTATGCTTTGTCCAAGTTCCATAGCAATTGCTTGGAAATACAGCGTTCATTTATTAAGCATTTTGCAAATGTGACTGTTTACCAAACAACAATCACATTTAACAAATCGCCAAGTATAAATTGCTATTTTTTTAATGTAAATTTCATTACATTGCTAACAAATTTAGCTACAAACAAATCGATTGCTTAATTTAATAGCACTCATAGAACGCAGAAGTTATCACAGGAAAATATATAAACCTCTATTTGTGGTAGCATATGAGATCTCATTATTGATATCAGGAACTGAACTACACTTGAATACTTCATAGGTATGAAACACTCACTGAAAAAGTCATGAATCTCTTTAACTCAACACATATGCCTAGGAATGGGAGAAGCTCGACTTTTTAATCTAGATTGAAACACTGATTTAGTGCCTGATCCTCCAATAAAATTGGATAAGATGTTCGGTAGCTGCAGGGCTCTCCAGGAGAGAGCTCTGCTACCAGTTTGACGGTTTTTTTGTGATCATCTGACTGAGAGATAATCTGCTCTTTGTGAATGGAGCAGTTGCGAAGGACTTTGAAGAGGTTTCAGTTAAACACGTGGGAGCCGCGCCATTCAACCTGTCAATAGTAGAAACCTATAAAAACATGTCCGTCATGTTTAAATTCTGTGCTTTTATGCTGGACCACTGTAGCATTTGCAGATAGCTGGGAGGTTTATTAAGAACTTGCAGCAGCCCTAATGTAACGGCTTGTAAATATTCAGTCTTCAGGTAACACTTGACTTGCCTCATGTAAAAGTCTACCGTCGGCAGTGCTGCGTTTTAGCTGAGAAAGTGCCAGCCAGGGTAGTCGGTATCCAAGGAGGCTGAATCGGCTGGGAGTCTGCATGGGCCGAGTTAGTTTTATCCTGAGGAGAGAGGGAAAAGTGGCTGACTTGTCCAACCATGCGTAGGATTGCAACTGGGAGCAAGTGGCCTGAGGGCGGGCGGGGGGGGGGGGGGGCGGCGCGGGCGGGGGGGGGGGGGGGGGGGGGGGGGGGGGGGGGGGGGGGGGGGGCGCGGGCGGGGGGGG
>JAODJX010000129.1:66340-79892 GCA_026776945.1 Isichthys henryi | reverse complement strand
ATTCCCTGGCCCTCTAGCGACAAGGGCGAGAAAAGGAGAAACCTCGCTTTTAAACGCCATAGCCTTGACAGTAGACAATTGGGAATGAACAATTGGTAAAGTTCATCTTCTTCTCTCACCCAGATCCAGGAGATGACCCATCTAGATGGCTCACATTATGATGCCGTCCACCACAACCCCCTGATAAACAGATCACCTAGGATACTACCCCACCACATGAGCGCCCTGTCCCAGCTGAGCTCTCAGGTTGGCCTGCGAACTGCTATTACCCATGGTTCCCCCTCACCTCCGGGAAGTAAATCAGCCACGCCCTCCCCCTCAAGCTCCGCCCAGGAAGAGGAAACCGATTCCCATTTGAAGGTACTGGCGTGGAAACTTTTTTTTTTTTTTTTTGCTGTGAAAGCGGCGATGAGCGCTGGCATAAAGGGTTGGGCACGTGTGGGGTAGCATATTCACGAGCTGCACCATATGCATATTGAACTTTTCCATGATGCCATTCAGATCTGTGGAGGATCAGAGTGCCCCAAGAACCTGGGAAAACGTGGAGGGAAAATGTTCATGATCAACAGCTTTTCCTCGGCACAATCTAGCAACCCATGATCATGAAGGATTACATATGATGTATGATCCTTTTTGGTACGAGCCAGTGTAGTCAAAACCTCAATTGTCGGTTAGTATTATGTAAAAAATAAAATCGTGAATTTCATTGAAGACATTTTGGAGTAATTATCAATGTAACTACCTAGTTGTCAGACATCCCACATCAAAAAAAAAATGTCTTTTTCTATTTCGCTGATGTGTTACATACTCTGATCTGTGGCTCTGAGCTTGTAGTTAGCTAGTAGTTGCCTTGGATGAACTATGTAGCTTTTAGTTTGTTGCCTTTTGATCCAGCCTGAGCTCTTAAATATTTAAGCATCAGAACCATGCTGATCCCAATTTAACCTACCCTGACAGTCCTGAATGCTTCTTAGAGAGATTTGTTTTAAGGGGTGTTTATGTTGAGAAGTAGGTTGGGAGAAAGATATTTCTTCATTTGACCCTTGAAGTAATAAGCTATTGATCTTCGTAGATTTGTCATGATCGGGAGAGAAAAACGGTGCCACATCAAGCATGTCCCATTTTTGAGAAAAGCACTTTTTTCCCCCTGAAAAGTATCACCGCGTGTGCAATTTTCTAAAAGGGACAGATTCTCTTCACTGCAGGGATCAAATATAACAGCCAAAGCTGCTACTGTATTTAAGCAGATGTAGATTTGTTTCTAAAAACAGTGCAAACAAGACTGATTGAAATTCAAATGAAAAAAAGTAGATGTTAGCTTTGCTTTAGTGAATCATAACAACCCTCATTTCAGATTACAGCTACAACAGTGCTTCAGCCTGTAAGTACACAAAACAACAAAGGAGTTCATTTTTAATGCACTGTAGTCCCATACTATTCAAAAGGTCTAGAGTATTAGAGTCTAGAGTACCACACATAAGCAGAGTTTGGTGTTTGCACTTGTGGGGGCAACACTGCATCTTGCTTACCTTATGTGTTGACGCACGTATCTGATGCACACATAACCTATCATTTTGTCTACCTATTGAGTACCAACAAACCACTTGTGCCAGCGCAGAACAATGGTGGTCTCGCCAATTAATTGCAATTTTGACTCAGGGCAGTTTAGAGTGCCACGTATGATGTCTTATCCGTACGTTGAAGATATGTGGTGAATGATATCAATTTCAATTCGAATTATGATTCTTTTAGCTCTTTAATCTATTCGGTGTATGAATGAACAGAACAGTAACTCAGAGTACATAATTTGTATGTACAAAAATGCAGTTTAATAATACAGTGGAATACTGTGCTTATTTTTAGGAAGATATGGTATTTTTAATGGAAAAACGTGGATTCGTGACATTTTGTGGCATGTTATTGCAAAAACGTCATGTACCTTTTAACATGGTTTTCGGAACGACAGCTATAGATGCAGTTTTAGCGATATATTTTGGGGACTTTATATTTTCCAGAATTATATATTTTAACAACTGAAAATAAATCCCTGAAAGTGGCAGGAGAATGTGGCAGAGTTACTGAAGCTCTTTAGCATTTAGCCAGCCAGCCATCATTTAAGACATACTATTCTTCTGTATTTAGTTGGGCCATATTCTGTGTTTCTTTTAGGATTTAGCGTTAACCACTGTTCGACAGAAAAATGTGATGGATCCAAGCTATTTACTGCCAAGGGGAATCGGGTTTCTGCAGTTTTCGGAAAGCAAATTCCCATGCAATTTTTTTATTTTTCTTTTTAACATAGTTTGGTTTGAATCATACTTTTACACAGTCCTATCTGATTAAATTACCTCTGATATAGTTTGCATAGTGATACATGTGTGGATCAACTGATGACATAGTCACTGCAATTTGGTCAAAGTAAATCAGTGTGATGAGAGCAGTATTTAATGTGACTCACACAATCCGGTGTGGAAGAGCTGTTAAAGCACCAAAATAGATTAGCTGGATTTGCAGACAGGCAAATTGTTAGATCTTAAAAACACAGTTTTAGTTCATTAAGCCTCTTGAAACCAAGTTTTCAGTGGTGCCTGAGGGATATATCAGGGATGAAAGAAAGTAGTAAAACCATGTTCCCTTGTTGTGCGTTCACTCTTCTTCCTACCCTTGTAGTTTAAGAAGCATGCATCTTAGCAGATTTCTCATTTTGATTAAAAGTCTGGATGGGGGCTGAATAGGCTTGTGGGAGTCTTACTTATACAAAAGTGTTCTGAGGGCAGAATGAAAAATGATTGGTTCAGAGAGATAACCAATCAGATTGTCGAGGAGTGGGTCCAAGAAACTAGAGGAGGCGGGACCAAGACACTTGATTGGTTGATCCCGCCTCCTCTAGTTGCTTGGACCAACCTCCTCTACAATCTAATTAGTTATCTCTGAACCAGTCATTTTTCTTTCTGCCCTCATTTTTGTGTAAATAAAACACAATTTGATATCCCTGTTATCAGGCTCTGCAAAAGCCCTAACAGCCTTGTAGTATCAAAACACATGTACAGCGGACAAGCAGGTTGCATTATCAGATGTGCAGACATTATGAGCATCTACTGATTACCAACATTAGCATCCAACACAGGCATTTACATCATATTCCAAGTTGAATAAGTGATTAGCAATTTGGATAATTAACTGGAAGTTATTAGTTTGACACTTGGACCCGGAACCACTTGCATCACTGACCATGTGTTATAGTCATGCAGATTGCGGCCGTTTGTGCATTACCATCAGCTGCAGCAGTCCTGATTTACCACAGACACCACAGGTCATGTTATTATGACATCACAATTATCACAGCCAATCAAAGTGGCTCAGCTGCTGTGAGGTGGCCAGTATCATACCCAGCTTTATGATATCACACATTTATGAAATGCAATGGGGCCATCCTGTTGGGAACGGGCCTGCATAAATATGAATTAACTTATACCCCTAAATATTTCACTTACGAAAATTTGCTGAATGACCACCTGAAGGATTGTAGCAGCTAGGTGGTCTCAGGATTAGAACCCGTGACCTTCTGGCCTTACACCATTTGTCGGCTGCGTTATATTTCTGACTGTACATTCAAAATAACCCGCCATGTTTTACGAATAAGAAACTGTCTATAGAAATTAAAGCTTTAAAAATATTGTTTTAAATAGCAGAGATCAGCCCACCTCATGCAGCACCGGTTCTAAATAAATATCAGGACAGTTCCAGATTTCCCTGGATAATTTATGTGCCTTTATATCAAGCTGGTCGAGCACGAAATTTCTGTAACTAATCGTTGTTAATTACAACGTAATATTCCATACAATATAGCACACAATCGATTCCAGAAATATCTCCGTGTTACAGTTTTTAAATTGTAAATCAGTAATGTAATTAAGTGTAGACGTAGACTGTTTATCCCCAAAGAAATTCCAAACTTCCTCAGAATGTATAATGCGTTAAATTGCTGAACACTGTCCCATCATGGTTCCTGTTCCCTAATGGTTAGAAGGTCCTTTATCTGGGTACTACGGGCAACCATACAGACACGTGAGTGTGCATTGCGTGCTTGTTATACAGGCCTACTGTTATTGGGTCACTGATCATTCCCTCCCTCCATCGCCCCCCCCCTCCAGATCACTGGGGAGAAGCGCCCCTCCTCGGAGATGATCAAGAAGCCCAAGCCCCAGAAGAAGAAGAAGAAGAAGGACCCCAATGAACCCCAGAAGCCCGTCTCGGCCTACGCTCTCTTCTTCAGGGACACGCAGGCCGCCATCAAGGGGCAGAATCCCAACGCCACCTTTGGGGACGTCTCTAAGATCGTAGCCTCCATGTGGGATGGCCTGGGGGAGGAGCAGAAGCAGGTGAGATACGCGGCCCCTGCCATCACGCTCACATATTTCCCTGGATATATTACGAAGCGCACCCGCTCACGTAAATTTTTATAAGTAAATTACGTGGTGATTTTATTTGAATACTATTAATCACAGAAACTGTAAGTAAATTGAACAGCTCACAATAAATGCTGGGTTAGTTGCAAAGATCCAAATTATGTTAAATTGTGTCACATTTTTCTGCTTTACGTATATCAGAGGCACCGCGAGCGATGCCTTGATGTAACCACTGAAAAATGCAGACTAGGATATTCCATCAGTCGACAACAGACTATGTTTATGAGCTATCTACGCTTAACTGGTTGAATCGCGCATCAAATAAAGGAATCAGATTCCTGCACCAAATGTTGCTGGGGTGCATTAATCCATCGCATTACTTCTGCGAGTGAGCCCCCCCCCCCAAAGCCACTTTATGGCAGGGGCTGCATATCCCGCTGAATGCAGTGCATTTTTATCCTCCCCCAGTTGGCGCCCTCACAATGAATCTTCATTTCGCTCCTGACACCCTCAAATGTGAATCCCTCATTTCCTGTCTTTTTATTTATATCTGTTGCCTGGTGATTTGATCATGCTGAGAATATAAGATTCACAATTGCCTCATCCTTGAATTTGCCTCAAGGACATCTGTTCAGGAAATGCAGGCATTGTTTGTGAATCTTAACCCTTTCAAATCTGGTGATCTCATTCGCTTACATTTTCATTGCTAAGCATGCATGTTGTTTTTCCCTCTTCACAACTTTTTTTTTTATCCACAATGTTTAATTTCACTGTGTTTAATTACATCCAACCTAAATTTCTGCACATCAGTGAATCAGTAGATGGTATGTAATTTTAGCCAAAAAAATTATATTAGGATTGTGTAGTTTATCAACGATTGTCTTACAAATGCAAACAAAGTTTATTCGCTGCGCTTTTTAACGTGCATGTCAATTTTTATTGAAAAATTTCATCCAATTTCATCATCAAAAGACACCTCTTTTTCTGACTATTATAAGCTCAGGGGAGATCAGCGTTTTTATGCTTTGCAAATCAGTATTTTCTGATATCAGTATCAACGGCCACCATACATTTTCTATTAACTGACTTCTCAAACCCTTTTAAAATTATTTTTGGTTTCAAAACAGCTCTAAACCTCTCTGTATTATTACCCACAGTTTCCAGTGAATCTTTGATGAATGGCAAAGTTCTTGCTGTGAAATATGGCCTATTATTATTATTATTACTATTATTATTATTATTATTATTATTCTTGTTGCTTAAATATCTGATTGATGTAAAATTCTGCCATATTTATAAATATGAGGAAGAGCTGTTATAGAATAGAGTTGTACAGTCCTCCTTAAGAGTTCCATCCATCCATCTACTTTCTGTAACCGTTTGCCCTATTCGAGGTCGGGGGGGCCGAGCCCATCCCAGAGGCTGAGGGCCCTTCAGAATCCCACGTCCTTTAAATCAAAGAAATAATTAAATATCCCATTTCATAAGAACTAAAAGTCGGCTTTTTGCTCTCTGAGCTAAGACTGTGCTCAGGGTATAATGTTACCCTTAAAGAAGTTTCAGAACAAAGTTATAATAAATTTTTAACACTTTTTCCCCTAAATGAACTCAAAAAATGAAATAAAAGTTAATTACCCAATAAATGAAATTGCTGGCAGTTACCTGTAGGTAAGGATTTAATAAGCTAACTCTTGTGCGGTGGTCTGCCAGACTCTGACTTCTGTCTTCAGTTTCTTCTATCATCTTAATCATTCCATGCAGCGCTATTGTGATTTACTGTTGCAGCTGCAGCCAAATGTGTTTTCAATGAATTTCCAATTCGGAATACTCATCTGGCCCTGTGGGATAAAAGGCTTACTTTGAAATATAATACGCCTGTATTCCTTTGAAGTTGGTTACAATCTAACAAATGTCACCTGCAAATATTTCCTATTTCGAATTTGCGCTCGAGTGTTGAAGGGGTTTTCATGATGGTTTAAAAAAAAATGGAGGCAAGCTTGTGAAGTCTAGCAAGCTTCACTTTCATGAAATTACTTTTTTTTTGCATAAAATGATTCTTTACATGGCTTATATGTTTAATCTCACCTGATTCATTACCAGAGGAGGAGATCTCACACCTTCTCACAATTCACTTCTTTTGATCAAATCATAATTGATCGCACGATTACGATGCTAATTTTCTCTCTCTCTCTCTCGAGCCCCAGGGCAAATGATTAACAACAGGTTTCAGTAGGTAATGACGCAAATAGCTGTTATTGTAAAGGATGAGGAGACATTTATGCTCAAAGAGGGTTTAAGGTCTTTTTTTTTCCTTCTTCCAAATGACTGGGATTGGAAGTGATTTGGGAGTGCAATGGAGGGTGATACCATTGAGCAGGGGTTGGGGGGTGGGGTGGGTGACGGCGTAGCTTTAACTCCTTACAGCTCAGCGACTCCCAAAGCTCCTCTTTCTCCCACTGTAGGCACAAACAGGAAATGCAGGTGAAAGGGGTAGGAGTATCGCTCTGGGGGCATCCGATGGCTGCCGCTCAGTTTCTCCTACAGTTGAGGAACCATGTAAAAAAAATTGAAGGGCCTATATGGGCACAGTAATACAGTTTTTCCGAACCAGGTCCTTGGGGATCCCCTGCCAGTCCACATTTTTGCTCCCTCTCAGCTCCCTCCCAGCTTCTTGCCACAAAATCCACATTTTTGCTCCCGTCCCTGACTTTCGGGTTGGGAAACACTGCAGTAATGTATGCAGGCCTATATCCTCTCAGAAGCATCTAGCATCCATGCTTATGCCTTATAGCAGAAGGATACTATTATTAAAGTATCTACCACTTATCCTGAATGATACAGTCACAGCACGGCTGGAGCTCAGTCGTATTATTTGCAAAGTTTTGTAATGGTACAAACTTATATATAAATAATTAAAATTGCTAAATAACTAAAATGTGGCCCCAATAATACGAAATGATTATTATTATTTGCTGGTATAGATATTCTATAAATAGCAAACATGTTAATATTAGGTGTAAATTTAAATGTCAGGAGGCAAGAAATCACACAGTTGCACAATGATTTAAGTGAAAGAGCAGGTTATGAAGTAAAACAGCAAAAGAAAACACGTGATTCCTTTATAAAGTATGTAGTATGTAATTTGCTTAAGTGCACCAAGATCACAGTACTCATGTCAGACCGTACATCTATTCTTGAAAATGGAGCAAATGCCCCATTATAGTGTTGATATGAATTTAGGTCAGTTATTTGATTCTTTTTTCCTGACTTTTTCCAATTCCCAGGGGAGCGCAACTTTTTCGTCACCGACCACCTACATGTGCGCATTAATCCGTTTGTTGCTGATGATATTGGTGTCGCAACGCTAGTTCATCTTTTAATGCGTTAGGGGCGATTCCCATCTTGCCAGTGATCAGTATCCGGAAAAAAAATCACGTATTCAAGCGCAATTTATGCGCGTCACCTCGCCACGCCGGCGTTACTTTGGCTATAAGGCGGCGCGCTTGTCGCTGGGGGGCACCTGCCGCTAAACAGGCGTCCCTCTGCCGCCTTTCACAGCCTCTGGTAATTGTTCTTGCATGTGCCAGCGGGGTCTGGAGTTATTGTCTTCTATAATTAACTGGTTATCAAACAAGAACCTTTCATTAAGGTACAATTACTGGCCAATTCTTGCGGGACGTCTCGATGTCAGGATTACGACCAAAACATATGCGCTTTGCAGCTTTAGTTATTTTTAATGTGTTTCCGACCCTGTAGCCTTGCACGGCTACAATTTCTAATGAATCCGCTCACTTTGGGATAATTAGAGATCCTTAGGCATGGTAATTTGCTTAGAAATACCAAGCTTTCTATGAATCATTAGCCGTGCTAAATTAATTAGAAATTAAAATTGCTGGGAGTTTTTTTTTTTTACAAGAAGGAAAGGTGACTTCTGCCAGCATTAAAGGGATGAGAGAAGAGAGAGAAGGTTCTGGATTTTCGTTTGGAAATATGAGTGCTATCGAAACTGGATCCGATATAAACAGCCACAGTAAGATGGGTGAGAACAGTATGTCCTCAAAACAGCACCCCCCCCCCAGACACATACACACACAAACATATTTCACTGCCTTTCTTTTATTCTCTCACTATCCCTCCACAAATGTTACATTTTCATGTGTTGAAAGCAGAAAAAAAAAACCCTGTTAACAATCCGTAAACCGGGATCTCTGACCACACAGGTTATGCCCAGGTTAAGGGTTAAAGGTCAGCAAGCCCCTGCTTCCCCGCTCTCACCGCTACTCTCTTCCTTTTCTCCCAGGCATACAAAAGGAAGACCGAAGCAGCCAAAAAGGAGTACCTGAAGGCTTTGGCCGCGTACAGAGCCAGTCTGGTTTCCAAGGTAACACGGGTTACGCGTTTCATATACAAGGGTCAGTGCAGATATGGTGATGATGAATTAGATGGGGCCTTCTGACTAAGTGTGGGGGAGGGACCTCACCAGAAGTAGGAAGTAGGAATCGTGCCGAAGTGGCGCTGTTCACTATGCTGCCCTGTATTTGTGCCTGTCAGACAGTATAAGCAAATTCAAACCTCTATGTGGGCAATCTTACATACCTCTCTGAAAAGGAGGACAGACTAATAGGTTAGTAACTACCTGTATATTCAAGAGGCTCGTCATTCAGCATTGAATTGCCACACTTGTCATAGCCAGGCTTCTGAGTGTCTTGGAAAAGATGATCTCCTCCTCGAGAGTGAGAGTTAGGGTTAGAGTTACAGTCGTAGAAAACAACCGTGAAAATGGCGGTGATTGTAGCTCTGTCTCTATCCTTCTTCCTTTGAGTAGATGCCGAATAGATTGCCCGTGATTCTTCAATGACTTTCACGCTCCAAGTGTCTCAATCATTTTGTGTTTTTCTTCACATTAAGGAACATCACAAGCTGATCGTCAATTTAGACTTCAGTATTCTCTAAACAATACTGTTTAATTATATGAAAAATAAAATATATTATTTAACCACATCATATTTATAGCGTAGGCTGAATTGTGTAATACGCTGATTTCACAATGATGCACTTATTTTATTTTTTAATTACAAGCACAGTAGATGTACAAGACCAGTGTGAAGATCAAACTGAATTTTGTCGATTAAAAATATTTTAGTTATGAAGTAAAAAATGTACGAACATTTTGAATTCTGGATCCCCCGCTCATTACATCCAGCTAATTAATTAAGTAGCTACAGTGCAGTCAGACGGGCAATTAAGAAATTAGACGTTGTTAATTCCTCGCCTCTTACAGCCTCAAATTGCGTTAGCTTGTAAAACCCGATCCTGTCCCTCAGTCCCTCCATCTGTCTCATGTTTCCTTTTAAATCTACAGAAGCCAAAAACTGTAAGAACTATGATTATATGTTGGATGGTTTATTCATCTGCTGATGCAGCCCGTGGTTCATGCAACAGTGTCTATTAAGGACCAGTCTCCTCTGTCATTTGCCGTAATTAAAAATCCTGCTCAATTAGTAATGCAGACCCTCAGCGGATATTTCAGACACGTTTGCCGTCTTAATAATGTGCGCAGAAGAAATGTAACGTATAACTGCATCTTGCAACGAAAAATACAAAAATATACACGTTTACATATTATGGTTTTTGTTTAGTAATTTTAATTGTTTCAAGGGTTAAAACTGCAATCTGATTTAAACCCATTACAATACAAAACCTGTCCACTATCTGTTCTAATCAAGTATCCTCCTTTGCATCCATCTCCTGACCACCGGTTAGGGTTATGGGTATCTGCAGTAGATCCCCAGCAACACAGGGTATGAAGCTGGGGTACAATCTGGATACCTGGTACATTGCAGGGCACATATACATATATACACAGACACGCTTTCACACACTATGGACGATGTAGAGAGTGACCCAGAGGAAACTCAAATGACACAGGAAGAACATGCAAACTACCGTACGGGGTATACTTCTGTAGTCTAACAGCCTTATTTAAGAATTGATATGCTGAAATGACTCAGCAGAATTTAATCGATTGTGTTGCAAACTGCCTGAGAGCTTTCGTCTCAGCCTTAGGTGTCCTGCTGCATTTTTCATATGCTGATACCACCAGAGCTTCCATGGTTGCTGCCTTACTTTTGTGGCTGCGTCCCTGCACTTCACATCTGGACAGCATACCCAAACAATTAGCCGTATTATAATGCACAAGGGGGCGGCATGGTGGTGCAGTGGTTAGCACTGTTGCCTCACACCTTTGGGAGTCTCCGCCTGGGTCACGTGTGTGGAGTTTGCATGTTCTCCCCATATCGTTGTGGGGTTTCCTCCGGGTACTCCGGTTTGCCCCCATCCAAAAACATGCTGAGGCTAATTGGAGTTACTAAATTGCCCGTAGGTGTGCATGTGTGATTGAATGGTGTGTGAGTGTGCCCTGCGATGGGCTGGCCCCCCATCCAGGGTTGTTCCCTGCCTCGTATCCATTGCTTCCGGGATAGGCTCCGGACCCCCCGCAACCCAGTACGATAAGCGGTTTGGAAAATGGATGGATGGATGGATATTGTAGCAGACATGAAAGGTTGCATCGATGGTTAAACAATGCAATGCTGTCTTTACAACATGACCCACATAATGGAGTAAGTCCTATTTAGGGAAAAGGGCTGAGTTCAAATATATTACAACTTTTTAAACGCTCATTTATTGTTTCTATAGCTGCAACAGAATGATCCACAGCTCAGCTAGACTTCCCTGCACCCTGCACAATACCATCAAGGAATAACCTCATAATAATCTACATTAATGTGTCCTGTCTATGATTCTGCTAGAAGATTCAATGACAGATGGGCAGTTATCATTATTTAGGATTTCTATATGCGGTATATGCAATCTGATTATTATGTAAATATATTTAAACTACACCGCTGAACAAAAGTTATATTTAGGGTAAAATATGACTACTGCTCAAACAGAGCAAAAAAAAAATTCTCAATGTATTCATTGTATTTCATGGTTAATTTTTTTCGTTTAATGACTGCCTTATGGGGCTCTGTGTGGCTCTGTGTCCATGACCGGCAGGTCTCTGGTTCAGATCCTGTGGCTTGCAGTGACCTGTTGACCCCGCATTCGCTATTATACAGATAAATGGAAATGAGCCTTAACGTGTTTTGTTCTTTGGTAGACTGGCAGAAATGGCGATATTATATAGCCAGTATATGGCGATTCATAAATAACTGCGTGCTGTACTTTTTCAGACCTATAGCGACCCACCGGAATCAAAGGGAGCCCAGAGCACCCAGCCATCACACATGATGCCCCCCAAGCAGCCCCTGTACAGCGTGCCTCCCCAGCCCTCCTCTCCGTACCTGGGCCCAGGCTCCTTCCCCCTGGCAGACCTGCAGAGCTACGGGGGGCCGCCCCGCCACAACTTGTCCCGGACCCTCAGCCAATCGCAGATCCTGTCCGGCATGAACGCCTCGCCGCCTGCCTCCTTCCAGATCAGCCCGCCCTTGCATCAGCAGCTCTCGCTCCACCAGAGCGCCATCCTCAACCAGCCAATCCGCATGCAGCAGGTCCAGTCCCAGCCAATCATCCCCCACCAATTGGGGCTGCAGGCCCCCCTCCACTCGCCACCGCCGGGCCAGCAGGTTAGTTAGCATATATTAATAGTATACGTGAGGCTGCCCCATCATGAAGTCAGATGTACACAGTACGCAGATATTCTCAAATCTGAACTGAAATAGCACTCGATACAGTCATAGCCTTTTGCGAGTCTGTTCCACTATAATCACTGGGCTGTTCCAGCTGCGTGTCTTGTCATTTATTCTACACAGATGTGGTTTGAATGTTCTTCCATCCATCTTCCATAATTACTTATCCAGTACATGGCTGTGGGGAGCCTTGTGCCCATCCCAGGACGCATAGCATTGCCCTAGATGGAACGCTAGTGGTCATGCAGTCATGCACGATCACAGACTAACAGCAATTTAGAGATCCAAGTTCATCTAGCCCCATATTTTGGGACCGTGGGAGGAAATGGGACAACCTGGAGGAAACAGATGTAAACACAAGGGGAGTATCTCCACACACACAGAACCGGGGGGTGGGAACCCGACCCAATGCCCTGGAGGTGTGCGGTTACTGCGCTACCCACAAGGCCACTGTGTTACCCACAGATTATTAGTAGTTCATAATTCTGTTATTTAACACAACCTAAAGTGCAAGCAGGCTGATTAAAAGGGTGGGGCCAGAAACTGTGTGTTCTCCTTGTGGTCTTCTGGATTAGAACTGGATTGGCGAACCTGGAGATGTCTAATAGGAGATCATTACAAGCCTATCCTCCAAGGCATGCCATCCATTTTTTCCAGGGATTCCCAGCAATCCAATCTGATTACCAGAACAGTGTTGGCTCCCAGTCCCCAGGGACCCCCAACCCAGTAGCGGGACAGAATCAGGAGTGGGACAGCGAGTACTGCAATCGTGAGTGTGGGGCCAACCTCTGCAGGTAAGGGGCCAGTGACGCAGGCAAACGCTCCTTTGCGCAGTTATAACTGCGACAGTTTTGGCAGTAATCTTCTGTTCGTTATGCAGTCTAGGATCTTTACGTAACAAACGGATGGGCCTGGTTTTCTCACTCCTGATCCTCATCTTTATTAAACTGAAAGCTTCTGGTCGACATGCAAATCCATTCGTCCAGAGCTGGAAGGGGAAACAAAAATGAAAAACACGTTATTTGAATCTTGTTAAAATGAGTATATGCTGAATGTGTTTCTTTATATGCGCAACACTATGCGAAGCTGACTTCAGTAAGCTGTCAAAATATCCTTAGACTGTATCTTCTAAAGTGCCTCTAAGGACTGTCTTTTTGGAGAAATCTCCGCAGCCTAGCCTTTGTTTATGGCTTATAGATTGCATGTTTTCAGAGTGAAAGGAGCCGACTTGATGTATTTTAGTTGGTCGGTGATGGGTAACCTCTTTTTAAACAGAATGCTTCAGTGGGGTAGGGGGTTACCACAGATTGACTACATTTTGTTTTAAAAAAAATTGTTTCATTTTCGTTTTGTTCATTTTTGTACTTTGTCCTTTTTTTCAGCAGTAGCATGACAGCCAGGGACAAGCCACTCTACCTCACTTAAAGCCTGGAGACTTTGAAAAGAAAAGAC
>JAODJX010000129.1:47506-58042 GCA_026776945.1 Isichthys henryi | reverse complement strand
ACAGATGACCGTTGTGTGCGTGTATGGAGGCAGCGAAGGGAGAGGACCGATTCTGCCAATGTTGTGGAGAGACACACCGGTGTTACTCCTGGCATCATGGTGTGGGGAGTCATGGGGTATGACATCATGGTGTGGGAGCCATAGGGTATGACTTCGTGGTGTGGGGATCCATAGGATATGACATCGTGGTGTGGGGAGCCATAGGGTATGACATCATGGTGTGGGAAGCTATAGGGTATGACATCATGGTGTGGGGAGCCATAGGGTATCACATCATGGTGTGGGGAGCCATAGGGTATGACATCATGGTGTGGGGAGCCATAGGATATGACATCATGGTGTGGGAAGCTATAGGGTATGACATCATGGTGTGGGGAGCCATAGGGTATCACATCATGGTGTGGGGAGCTTGTGATACAGTCACATGACCTTCCAACACATGCAGATTAATTTTATTTACACCACTCCGTCTGGGTGCTTAACATTTTTTGTCACTGAGTATAATTTTCATATTTGACATCATATTTCATTTCACTGTTGAACTAATTCTGAAAGCAGAGAACACATCAGGTTTGATAAGCAATAAATGCATCCAATGCAGAAATTTCAGTCATAGTACTGTAGCACAGTCTGTCATTTGGATATGACAGTCAGTTGTAGCACATATAACATTCACGTGCCCAGAAGATTGTATTTTGATAAGTGCTAATGCAGTAATTTTATGGACCATGCAAAGGAAGACGTTACAGAGCTGCAGAGCTGCTGACCTGCAATAATTACGCTAATTTAAAAAGTGTGTTTAATTTTAGTCTGATTCGAGGGGTTTTGGAACATGTATTAATTTGGGTTAAATGAGTATTTCTTGCCATTAAATATCAATCGTTCCTCAGTCAGACAAACCGAAAAGTGTTTGTTTTAAGATGTGCAGGTGCCTTATGTAAGCTGCTGAACTGAAAATGTCATCCCTTTCATTTTTACCTACAATACCCTAAGGCAAAGTGAAAATTAAATCAGTGACTGATACAGTTTTTATAACTAAAGTAAATTTCCATTTACTGTGCTATGGGGGCACTTGTTGGTACTGGTTGGTACTATTTAAAAAAATCTCCCGTCCAGGGCGTTGTGCTGCTTTGTGCCCCATGGTGCCTGATTAACTCCACTCCCATGACCCTGGACTAGATAAGCAGACGCTTGGGTGGATGAATGGATGATGAATAGATTTACAATGAGGGCTGAAAAGGCACGATTAAGAAAAAGGACCCGAGGGCCAAACCTCGGGCAGCTGATGTGTTACAGCCTTGAGTTTCTACAAGTTATAGTCCCAGTATATGTGAACTATTATAAAATATTTTAATATACTTTTGCTTGCTAAATAATGAATAAACACAACATAAATAATGTTATGTTACATCCCAGGACAGCACTGATAAATTATTGACCTGTGAGATGTGAACCAAACATGGAGAACTCAACCTGACGGACGGTCTTTCTGTTGCCGTCCTTGAATACCTGGTAGAAACGATAATAATAAAAAAAAGTTTCTCTCGCTAAGAGATAAATAAAGGAAACTCCTGAACTTTTCAGATCCTCATCACGCGTTTTTATGGAGCAGGGAGTGGAAGGCAGTGACTTCAGAACCACGTTTATTAAAACAGAACTTCATTAATGTCACGAAGCCTGTTGGGGTCTGGCCAGCCATAAAAAATGGCAGCTGAATGTCCTTCACGTCCTCCTGCAGCCCGTGAGCCTACATCCCTGATTCTCTATAAGGCCACCTGTGGTAAATGAGAACATGCTCTGAATGGCTGGACATGGTTTTACAGCCCTATATTTAAATTATTACCCATCGCGGGCTACAGGCTATATATCTGGTCAAGGGCTGTAATTTTAGCCTCATACTCCATTGGTCAAAGTCTCATTCACCATTAAGTACCACAAGTGCCCTTTTTTATAGTATATTGTAGCACAGGAAGTGTGACCTAGACCAAGTGCGCCCTAACTGAAGTGCACACTGGGTTAAGTGTACACTCAGCTCAACTAAAAGTTAGGCACTTCAGACACAGCATGAAATCGACAACCTAGGCGCCAAGTTCCAGTTAAGCTGAGGTTCAGGTTGACTATTTAAAGGTTGCAGACATGATTTGGTTTCAGTAGCAGTGCGTGATGTTCTATAAATGGGATAGATATTTGGAAAAGGAACATTTAAGTATAGCAGTTTGGGCAAAGCTATTCTTTGAGAAGATATTATTAGGTTATAGATCCTTCTATAGCCACATATCTAGTACAGGGTAAGAGTGAGCCTAGCGTCTATCCCAGGAAGCTCAGGGCACAAGGCGGGGAAAACACTGGTCAGAAAGCCATTCACAGAGCACAAATTCACACTATGAGCAATTTAATGTCGCCAGTTCACCTAACTGTGTGTTTTTTGATTATAGGAGGAAATACATCCAAACACAAGCCTGCGCCATACACTCCCTCAACACAAAGAGCTAGGATACCAACCTCCAGCTGCACTGCTTATTCGTTGGCCATGCTAGTCCTTGATTTATAAATCATCCAGGGCATGATTTGATATTTTGACCACTGGCAGTGTCTATAGGTAGTCTCAGTGCTCAGCACATTGAAAAAAGAGCAGCCAGACATATAAGCTTAATCCATTTACAGGCCCTGACAGATTAGCTTACAGCTTTATATTAAGTATTTCCTATGCACAGATGCTGTTTCCTCTACGCATGTTATATGGATGCAGGCTGAGAATGGTAGAAAAAAAAGTGATAGTCGGGGGGGAGGGGAAGCAGAAACAGTATTTTATCATAGTCCTCCCAGACCCATTGGGTTGTTTGCTTTCTTCTGAAGCTTTTTCCAATTCCAAATCAAAATACCCTTGCATGTTCTTTCCCCCCCAGCCCACCCCCTCCCTCCAGCTATCGCAAAATGATAAAAAAAAACTGGAGACACTGATGATCTCATGGCCTGGTTTCCATAGCAACCCCCGCACACAATGGGGAAGGCTGATACAACCCCTTTGTGCTCTGATTTGGTATTCTGATTAATACAATCGTTATTCCCTCTCTCTGTATTTGCCCCAAAGCCAGGTGTACATGGGTGTTTTCTTCTTTGTCTCTTTGCGTGAAATTAGTGTTACACTGCATATTTTGAATCACACAAACTTTATAAAAGGCTACAAATGCAGATGTATTCAGTCTGGTATTTTTTTAATTTTTTTTTTTGAGTGCAACTCCTTATAGACAGCCTACATAACACAGTCCTGGAACAGTCTGAATATCTGGTGTTACTATCCAGGAAATCAGACGTTAGCCCAGAAGAGTGTCCAGCTACATGCCAGAATGAGCCACTGGATCCATAAATAAGGAAACGCCGGAGCACATGCAGCACTCGTGTCAGTAAGAAGCTGCTTGATGCGGTGGCGTCGCTTGGGAAAAGGCTGGAGACCAAACCTAGAACTGCGCTGAGCTGAGGAGGTTCTCCTCACAATTGGAAAAAGAGGGAAATATTGTAAAACTGTAAAATCGAGAATGTCAAAGCACCTTCTGCTCTGTGATAAAAACGCATGTCCCCAAATGCAGGCACACAGACACACATCTCGCATTTTCAGACAGTGGAGTGCTTAGAGCAGTGTTTCTCATCCTGGTCCTCAGCGAATCCTATGCCAGTCCACGCTTTTGCTCCCTCCCAAAAAAACAATAAAACATCCAGACAGTGACATTTCTCTGGCCAAAAACTCATTAATGACAGAGAGCAGAGGAGAATGGACAAACTCATTAATAAAACAGTGATACTTCATTTATTGAGTAATTCTGCATATCCCGTCTTGCTCTGTATGAAAGAGACAGACATATTCAGCAGTTTTGGCGGCAAAATGGGTCCCACCTGATACCAGCTAAGGTTACCACTTAGTATAGATTTACTAACGATGTAATACATATCGCACACCAGATGGCGCTGCTGGTTCACAAGTGGAGACGTGGGCGTTTCCCTTCAACGACGGATCTAGCTCGATAGTTCGCACCGTTGTCCCATCTTGGTGTGAAATCTCTTCTTTCCTTGACGTTCCGCCGACATGCTGCGATATCTGTCTGCAGAGATGTTGATTCCGAATTGCGCTGGGTGTATGTATATTTGGCTGCTTTACGATGGACTGGCGTTTCGTCTTTGCATTCTTTCATGGATGCAGGTCATCATCAACAACAACAATAATAATGTAACATGCGTTTTCGTCCATTGGAAAAGACTTATTTTGGAATGTGAAGTGAGAGGTCGCAGGAAAAAATGGATTATGTGCTGGCTGAAGCCGATTGACTTAATAGTGCCATACAGTCGCCCCTGAAAGTTTATTTCTAACTAACCTGCTTGTAATCTTGCTTGTTTGGAGTTTGGTATCCCATATCGTAGGAGCAGAAGGTTAGAAGACTGCTAAATAAATCCCTAATAAACAATAGATAACTGAGCGTTTGACTTTGCTCAGCATTTCCCACGATAGCGTTTCCCAAAATACAATTTTGCTGCCTATTACGAGTACAGCTAGCCCGAGTCCAATCCTGTGCATTTGTAATGTAGAGGCACGAAGTTAAAAAAAAAAAACACAGAAAGCGGAAAACAAAGATATTTATAAGGAAAACATGTCACACACACGCACACACACATTCATTCGTTGGTTCATTTCCTTGACAGAGTAATCCAAGTCTAGTACATGACACACAGAACCTCTCCTACTGAAGTCCCTGCACACACTGCATGACCACAACCCTGTGATTCTTCTGTGCCGCGTTGAATGGCCATGGTTGCTTTTCCCGATTGTCCAGCCAGTGAGTCGCACTCGGATCCTGCTGGAAAGCAGTTACTAAAACTGCCTCCGCATTCCTGTTCGCACCTCCCGTCGACTCCCACCGTGTCTTTTCGTACATTTACTTTCAGCTCCCTTCCCATGTAGGTATGATGTACAGCAGACACGTACGTTATTCGAAGCACAGGAGTCTGTTTCGTGTAATTGGCAGAGAAACAATTTTACCAGTGATAAGAACACATGTAGATAAATCCCAAAATGTGAGTCCGTCTGTGTAGTGTTTAAAATTATTATATTTAAGTTTGTTACAACCCCGTTTCCAAAAAAAATGGGACGTGTGTAAAATGTAAATAAAAACAGAATGCAATGATTTACAAATAATATAAAGCCGTATTTAATTGAAAACATATCAAATGTTGAAACTGAGAAATCTTATTGTTTTATGACAATTTGAATTTGACTCCAACAACACATTTTAAAAAAGTTGGGATGGGGGGCATGTTTACCTGTGCGCTCTATCACCTCTTCTTTTAAAAACACGTTGTAAATGTTTGGGAACTGAGGAGACCAGTTACTGAAATAGTGAAATATTGTCCTATTCTTGCATGATATAGTATTTCAGCTGCTCAGCAGTTCGAAGTCTCCTTTGTTGTATATTTATTTTCATGATGCGCCAAATGTTTTCAATGGGTAACAGATCTGTACTGCAGGCAGGCCAGTCTAGCAGCCGGACTCTTCTACTATGCTGTTGTAATACGCATAGAATATGATTTTTCAATGTCTTGGTGAAATATACAAGGTCTTCTCTGAAAAAGACGTCGTCTGCATGGCAGCATAATTTCCCCACAAAACCATCACGGGTGCTGGCTTTTGGATTGTCCACTGATAACCAGCTGGATGGTCCCTCTGCCGTTTAGCCTGGAGGATGCAGCGGCCATGATTTCCAAAAGAATCAGACATTTGGTTCATCAGAGCACAGGACGGTTTTCCATTTTACCTCAATCCATCTTCAATGAGTTTCGGCCTAGAGAAGGTGGTAGCGTTTCTTGATCATGTTTAGATGTGGCTTCTTCCTTGCATGGTAGAGTTTCATCCGGTTTTTGTGGATGCAGCGAAGAATTGTGTTCAGAAACAATGGTTTTCGGAAGCGTTCCTGAGCCCATGCACTGATTTCCACTATAAAATCGTGTCTGTTTGTAATGCAGTGCCACCTGTCGACCTGAAAATCACGGCTATTCAATACTGGTTTTCGGCCTTCACCCTTGCGTACAGAGATTTGTCTGGATTTTCTGAATCTTGTAATGATATTATGTACTGTACATGATGGAATTCCCAAATTCTTTGCAATGTTACGCTGAAGAACATTATTCTTAAATCGTTACACTATTTGCCCACATAGTTTTTCATAGAGTATTGAACCTCTTCACTGCACTAAACATTCATGTTACTGACCTGATGCCAATTGACTTAATTAGTTGTGAGATATTCAACCAGGTGTTTTGCTTGAGCATAATACAACTTTCCCAGTGTTTTGTTGCCCCTGTCCCAACTTTTTTGAAATGTGTTTCTGGCATCAAATTCAAATTGAATTAAACATGGGTTTATATGATTTGCAAATCATTGCATTCTACTTTATTTACATTTTACACAACGTTCCAATTTCTTTGGAGACAGGGTTGTACTTTTGTAATTTTATGTAATTGTATCCAGAAGGCACAAATATGTTGACCTGTTGATATTTTCACCAAAACTGTAACGGAAAAGTGTGAAAACTACATATTAAACAATTGTTTCATTTCAGAATTTGCAGAAAATATAAACAAAAACATAAAACAGAATAAAGGTTAATAAATCCAGGTTTATTACTCATTTTCTTTATACAATCAACCTTACAAGGCACACAATTATTTTAGTTTAGTTTAAAATATATTTATTTAAATAGATTTTTAAGCACTGCTGAAATACCGTACTGAAAGTTTCAAAAACTCTGCCATATATATATATGTCTGTATCTTTACATACTGCAAGTTAAGTAAAATATCATGAATGTAATTTGTATTTCTCATTGCTTATGGTAATACATTGATTTAAAATGTGTATAATGGTTTTTAACCGTGGGTTCGGTTTTCAGCACAATCTGTTGTCTTTTAAAATTCTTACACAAAACAACATCCTGAGACAGCGTTTATTGTGTTGTTTCGTTAGGATTATTACATTTTACTCGCAGAAGGCAGCGTCCTGATTTCGGCATAAATTTAAAACAAGTTCTCCACAAAATTAAATATTTCAGTATTAGTATGCGATATACTATATACAGTATATAAATAAATGATTCATATCAAAGCCTAGTTGCATCATTAATATGGCATTATCTATTTGTAGATAAGTAACAAAAAGTCAAGAACTGCCATGTAAATGCTTTGAATTCCACAAATGGTGCGTTCTGTACCTTCACGGGTCATTGATTAGACTTCTTAATTTCTTACTGCCTCACTTTGAGTGAAGGGCGACAAGGCCCGAATGCATAGTATGACTACAATTAAAATATGACTATAACGATGCAAAAAAATAGCATGGCGATATGCTGCATTATGTGCTCATAGGGAGATGTGTACTTTAGATAAGATGGCACGGCCCATGTCTTGTACCCTGGACAGCGCAGGTCACCCTCATGGAAATCTAACAAGTTTTTCCAGACTTGGCGCACTAAACAGATGATGCTGTCCGGGCTACACAGCTACTCTGACGCCTCTGTCATCCAACATCACCTTCAAGCGGCTGACGATGAGCAGAAATCGTATGGCACTAAAAACAATGCGGGCAAGAAAACTCTTCCTTTGTTTTGTTGGTTGTTATGAGAAAGGTATGAAATTTCACTGGACAGTTATGTGTTTGTGGTTGTTTGCCCCTAAGGCCTCATTGCTCTGTGTGTAAGTGGGACGGGTTCCATTGTTGGTTTCCTTTTGTTGGAGAAAAGAGGGCTTCTGTTCTCCGTGGTGGTTTGGTTAAAACACGGTGGGCTTCCCAGCCCCTGAGTTCTCACTGCTAAAGCACTCTGATGGCTCAGATCCACCTAGCTGCTGTTGTCATGCGAAGAGGCCTAGCCGTCTAACCTTGGCAGACAGAAAGGAGTGTAGGATGAACACAACGGTCTTTGGGCAACAATGGAGGTCCAGTTGCTGTCAGGGGAAAGACGAGAGAACAAAAAGACACTTTGGTTTCTACATTAATAGCTTATTTCTACTGCCCTTTAAAACCGATATACACCATTTCCATCCTGCAATGCCTTCCTAACTTCATGAAAATCCAAAGCTTTGTCAAGCATGTTAAACAATTTGTCTGAATTACAATCAACCATTACAGGGCATGGTCAGAAATCCCAGAATTTGTTAGTTGAAGTCCCAGCACTGAGCTTATAACCTCATGGCCATCTAAAGTGCCTCAACAAAATACCTGTACAAACTGGTTTACATAGTTCAGTTCTTATGTATCATAGCATCAGCTAATTAAAGGCGGATTGGTACCTCAATTTTCCTTATGCACTTTTGGTCCAGGCAAGGGTTAGTGCTGTAAAGTTTGTTGTCAGGGGTTTTGAGCCGGATGACGCATGTATAACCTAGATTTTTATGCCCGATGGACATCATGCACCTCAACTGCGCACGCATGAGGAAATAGATTAGGGGTTTCCAGTAAGTGACCACACTGACTTTCGCAGAGCAGAGGGCAGCAGTAAAAAGAAACAGTAGAGGAAGAATGGTTTTTGTTATTGTTGTAGTTTTGGTGAGAAGCTGTACTGTATGTCGAGGGCTGGAGGTACCCGCATATCTAATTCACCATACTGTCCAGACTTTATACCGCGGTATATGCAATTTTCAAAAGCAACTTTATTTTGACATTTTGAAATCCTGGCAATATAATTTGCCAGACGTTGAAGTCCCGGCTAATTTTGTCATAAGGATTTCAAAATACCACGGTACACCGTATTACCTTAATACCGGCAAGCCATTCAACTTCGAAACTGTTCATAAAAAGTTTGCCCATGTTACTACGCTGCTTGAACTTCGGTTTGCTGCAATACCTCTGCCCTCTTCTGGCCTGGTGGAATATCACTGCTGTATGCAAGCACCAACCACAAGCATCTGTGTCTATGGACAAATGTAGTATGAACGCAAGGGTCCATGAGCACGACCAGCCACAGAGCGAAAGCACGCGTGGAAGAGTGAAGTATGAACTATAGGCTTAAGAGTAACATCAGAATTCTGAAAGATTCTGACTACCGCTGAGTAACAACCATCCATTCACCCATCTTCAATACCTGCTTACCAAAGTTATGCTTTTTATGGGACTGAAGTCTATCCCAAAAAATACGACATAAGGCAGTGGACTCCCTGAATGGGATGTCAGTCTATCGCAGGGCTCTTATATGCACATACTGGTCAACAAGGCTTTTTAAACCCCCCCACCTCTCCCTGACCTTTAAGAAGCTTCTGCTGGAGCCAAACGGACAGTCACACGCCACACTCACGATCTCCGCTTCCGGTCCGCCGAAGTCCAAGACCATCGTGCGCACGTTGTCATCAGAAGACATGCGGAGCTTTTCGAAGGGCCGCTGCAGCAGGACCGTCTTCCTGGAGCCCGGTTCCTCCGTGAAGATGGTGAAGCCCTCCTCAATGTGTATGCCCAAGATGCACTCCTTCCCATTCCAGTTGCAGGCTAAAGGGTATGGAACGAGCAGACAATCTCATAAATCTTAAAAATCCATTTCAGAATTACCCATGGCGCCCTATGCTTTTCCCTTTGAAGACTCCAACAGATCTGGAAAATTAAATATTCTTTTATCGCACAAACGAGATTAAAATTGTAGCAACAGATGAATTATCACATCCAGAGACTCACCATACCAGAGCGGCTAAATACACTGCTTATGTTTTTACATGCTTGCAGACCTGATGCAGAATTTTTTTTTTAAATGATGGGAGGATAATTTACCTTTTTTTCAGCAACGGGGGTCTTTAAAATGAAGGAAATCAGCCAGTCAGGAATATAGACAGCTATTGGTTTAAGACTGTTTGATTTACACAGCAGTAGAGGGCACTATAGGTACAATTTTGCTGTTGCTTTGAAAGTCTGATATGACCAGTAAAGTCAAGCTAAATGGTCGCCCAGTGTCTCTAACTTCCCTTAGTGTGTGATTGTGTTTGAGTGTATACCCTGCTATGGAATGGCATCCCAACTTGGCGGTTCCCCTGCTTTGGAACCTGTGTTCCCTGAATTAGCAGTTAAGGCTGGCTTTATGGCTGGCCGCACTGTTCATACCAGTGGTGACCTCTTTTATGAGCTCTGCTGCGCTGTGACAGCCGTCCACGAGCATGTGGGTCCAGGTCGAGAGCTCCTTGGACGAATCAACCTGAAAAATATGGGTCTCCACCCCTTTTCTAGTCCCACTCCGGAGGACGAAGGTGAGTTCGGGATCCATGATGGTGGAGGTCTTCCCAGGTCCTGAATGCACCAGTCTGAGAGGAGAACGGAGGGAAAACAAAGAGAGAAGGAGAATGGGAAGAATGACAAAGAAGTGTTTCCTCTGTTTAACTCTCAGGAACAAGGAACCTTCCTGTCACTGGAGAGGCATCAGATGTCCATTGGGACCTATAATGAATGTATGTATGTATGTATGTATGTATGTATGTATGTATGTATCTATCTATCTATCTATCTATCTATCTATCTATCTA
>JAODJX010000128.1:20783-31372 GCA_026776945.1 Isichthys henryi | reverse complement strand
TCCCTCCCAAAGCCCCCCCCCTTCGCCCCTACTCCCTCCATCACCCCCACCCCCCCTGCCTTTCTCCCGCATCCTTACTCCCTCCCTTACCCCCGCCCCTCTGCCTTACTCCCCCATAAGCCCCGCCCCCACTGCATGACCCCACCCCCATTTCATTGCCCCACCCCCCATGCGATCCTCAGAGCTGCTATCAGGAAATGAGGGAGGCCAGGACCAGATGTGACTATCGAAAACAGTCGTCACCTAATTAATTTGTGAAGAAAAGGTCAAACTTTAATATTATGCCTTTTTCCTTGACATATTTATCCTTGTTTTAAAAATGTACCATGAGATTCTGGGACACTTTAGCCTTGCCCTGGTGGAAGTTGTACTTTTTGCAAAGTTTTCTGGGATTTTAACCTTGGAACTATTCAGAGGTCTAAAATGGTGTGGCTGTACTTTAGGACACAACGATAAATCTTAATATAATAAATATTTTATAAAAATATAATATAATACCCCTAATTTCATTATGATGCACTACGACACACTGAGGATTTCTCACCAAATTTTTCATCCAGTTGACTATAATATGAAAGATCTCGCATTCAGATGCCCAACAGAATAAAGAAATAATAACATCTATACCAGAGTACACAGAAAGGTCTTTTTATAAGGGTGACACAATAAGCTTATACCCTGGAAGATCCGAGTGGATGTTTGTTTACATCATTAAATGTAAACAAAAGGGTTGAATGAGGTACTAAATGAATATAGTAAGTTTTTTTAGGGTTAATAGGGTTTTAGGATTAACTGTTTTTTGTTTTTGTTATTTCGTACATTTTTTGCCATGAAGTTCATTAAAAGTGTTTTGCAATTACCATGTACAGTAGCGTATGCTCTGCAGGATCGGAATCTGTTCCTGTGCCGAGAAGGTTGCCAATTCAAAGCACATGGCTGGCATGGTTATATCGCTGGGCCTTTCTAGAGGTGCCAAAATTAGTGCCCGAACCCACGCTCTGACCCAAAGCTTTGCTTTCATCCGTATGTGTGTGCACAAGATGGGATATGTTAAGTCTGAATTTCATGATCCTGGCTATCCGCATAACATACGTGGATCTATGGGGCAGCAAGCAGTGGCCGTGGCGACTGTAGGCTGAAACCTGGCCACCCCATGGGCCAACCCCTGTCGTATTTGCATTTTTGTAGTTAATGCAGACTTTGATTAAACTCTTTTTATTACGTAACTGTCTCTGGGACCCTGACGATAGACTGATAAATAATGAAGTCATAGTGTGACTGAACTAAACATGTGCTCTCAGAACAGGAGTAATGCAGGAGTTTGGGAATCTTCTACTTAGTTTAAGCTTCTTATCACAGTTGCAAGAAATTGATATATTAAACACTTATTTGTTAAACCCACCTCTGCCTGAATTATAAACAACGCAGAGTTATAGTTTTTATTACCTTAAATATTCCTTTATTTTCTAGATGCCTTATATTCATATTTGGATTTATACGCCACCTCATAATAACCTCTGGTCCCATTCTTTCCACCCCACTACTGCACAACAGAGGCATTATATTATAATTTGGAATAACAATGTCTTCAACAGATGATCCAAATTAGGAGGGACTTTTTACCTTTCTTAAAAGATTTCTAAAGCTAAAAATAGGCCTACACATTTCTACTGTGCCTTTAAAGCATTATATTGTTTAGAGGAAGGTTAAAAGGACAGCAGCAAATGATTTCTGACATAATTTACACACCTTCAAATTTCCCAGATCCAGTCCCGCAGTTCCAGTTTTACTAAACAAACTCAGTCAGAATAGATCGTTGTGTTTATGGCTGGGCCTAAATTCAAGGCTGAGATTTGACTGGAGGATAAAAAAATACGACCAAATAAGTATTCAAAGCGTGGCTTTATTCAAATGTGCTTAATACGTATGCTTTGTCGAGGCAGTCAGCAGTTTGTTGCTGCATTTTCAGTGAAATTCATGAAAAGGAGGTTGAAAAGGCTCTTTAATAAGAACAAGATGGAACGATAAGAGGCTGGGAGCCTCTTCTGAACACGGACTCCGCTTTCTTTGACTGCATTTTTAGCTGGTGCACCTGTTGGAAACCAGACCTCACCTGTGTGATATACGCAGCGAATAATTAGCAACTTGGCACCGGGCCATTCTGACAGAGGGAGTCCAGGTGTGTTTATCCCGCGGTGCTGCAAAGGACTCACATGCCTTATAATAACACGTCTCTTCTGTTTGACTGCAGAACATGTTGCTAGCATGTTCTCTAGAACTTGGCAAATGAATACCGGTTTTAATTAAAGCTTACATACTGTAGCGCTGGGTGGCATCTTATATTGCCTTTGATTACAATGCATCGACATAAGCTATACAACTGGCATCAAAAATTGCTCTGCTTACGTTTCTGAACTTTGGGCTTCTTCCCTTTATTTCATATTGTATTTTTGTACACCCGCTGTGTTCCAATTACTCGGAAATACGGGAATTACTTTGTCTTCTGAATACATTGTAAGTTGCGGTGATAATCACAGTTTTATTTCAGATATTTCGCCATGTGCTTGCCTAAGCAAACAATGCGACGTTCTGAACTAAGGTTTTTATAGCGCTGTTTTTTATTAAATTATTCTACTTGTATGCTTCGGCGAAAATACAGATTATATGTTTTGCCAAAACACGATTCAGAACAAAGTAACGTAGGCCTATATTCTGTTAATATGCACCATTTTTGGAAAGTGATAATTAAAATTCAGAGTAGGAAATTAACTGAATAATTTGTTTTTAAATGTGTAAGAATTAAAAAAATCTTTTGAATATCCGTTTAACCACACATCGTATTTTCCTTCCAAGTGTGTTAAATATAGATTCAAATAATCTATCCAATTGTTGATACACCCAGAGCTGATGACAAAGTAGGTCAAGCAATATGAAAGTGAACGCAAAAAAATATACAAGATGTACTTTTTTCCAAACACGAAAAGGGTCAACGGTATAAAACCGATGCTTTGCAGTTTCTGACTCCTTTAAATATTTCCGCTCGCAAACAACGTGGTCTCGAACTTGTCGCCTAGACGCCGACGGCGTCACCGTGGTAACTGGCTTTTAGCGGCTATGATTGGTCGACCTGTGGGAACGTTTTGGTCCCCCCCTGTGTAATGATTGGCTGGTGGGCGGTCCGTGGAGCCGTGAGAATCTGCAGCGTTCCGGGTTATTGTCAGTTTCGGCAGGTTGGTGCAGGGGCAGGGAGGAGAGTGTATACACTAGTAAGCTGCGCGCAATAGCCAAACAATTCATTTCGCACGATCCCCGAGCGCAGACTGTTTACCCTGAATAAAGGAGAATTGCGCACGGACGTATTCAGACGGATTTGGAATTCCGGAGCAAGATTTTTTTTCAACAGAGATTATTTTTTTATCAAGAGGAAAATCAAGGTTTCCGAGCAAGTGATGAAGGACCAGTCGTGGAGTGGCAGTTCAGACAAACAGGGCTTTATTATCAAGAAAACATACTGCTCATTACGCCCCGCTAGTTGCGTTTGATCAAAAGGATTTGGCCTTAAATGCTGTTCGGTTGCCTGTAGCTTTTTCTTCTTAAACAAATGTACCTAAATTTGCTATCTTGACTGCGAAAACTGCACACAGCAGGTGGAATCCAATTTAATTATAGAGCACTTAGTCGTGTGTATCAATCATCGGCTGGGGTGAAGAAGATATATTTGCTATTGAGTATATATTTTCAAACTTCTTGCTTCTACCAACTTGTATTTCAGATCATCTCCGAGGAGAAAAACCCGACCTATACAAAAGGGCATTGGACCATAGAACTGGATATTTTCAATACTTTGCGTTAGCCGAGACAGCTAATCGGAACGATTAACGCATCGCCTTCCTGGAATTGCTGAGCCAGGGCTTTTCCTTTCCTTTTTATTTTTTTTATTCAGATCATAACGTTAATCCGCCTGGATTCGTGTATAGGGGGAAAAGCAAGTCTTAAATTGGATATCGTTTTCCCCCCAGATATTTTGCTTATCCATTTGGAAAAGGAAGACAAACGTGTCAATTTTAGCTCTAAGGGAGTGATACAGTAATAACAAAAGGTTTAGGATTATTGCTAAATTGTGGAGTACGGGATGCAACCTTTGCTTTTTTTTGGGACCTCAACATTTTGAAGCGGACCTGCCGACGCAACAATCTGCATGGGATTTTAGCTCGCACCTCCAAGCGATATATGGTAAATATGAGTCCACTTTTTATACCCCTCACCCTTTTTCCTGAGTTGCCCGTTTGCCGTTTCAGCCGAAAGTGCGCGTCGGCTTTGAGCTGCGGGAAGCAGCTTGTGAGCGCGCGCACGCCCGGGAACGGAGCGCATAAACGCACCGGCTGCTCCCCCCCCCCCCCGTCACATTCCTCATTTTTAATGACCTGCGTCTTATATGGCCGGTGGGAGCCAGGCGGCGAGGCGAGGGGGGGCTTTGCGACCGACCCTTTCAGCGGGACTTCTGATCGTTTTCAGGGGGGGGGGAGGCTGGTGTGCAGTCCTGGCAATAAAGGAAGTGTTGTAAAAAAGCAAGGTGTCAGAACGTGAATGCTAATGGGGAGCCGCTTTGATGTGGGAATAGTCACCCTATAAAGCCGCCCCTGGATCCCCTACAATTACCTCTTTTGCCAGGATCTATGGGAGCATTTCACCTCGGGGACAGAGGCTAGCCAATATTTGTCTGCTGTGAAGCCTCTTAAGTTAAAGTGTGAAATTCTCCTCTTCATGCCCCCATTGTGCCAGATTGTATTCAGCTGGACGGGGATAAGAATTGCTATTTACCCCAAAACTGACCGCTCCTGGACTCCTGTAAGTTGTTTCAGTAAATGACAGATCCGACGAAACACTTGCAATCAAAAACGACGAATATATCAGCTGAGCGGCATTTCACGACACAAGCCGGTGTTCAGGGGGAGACAATATATTATTTGGATGTATTAACATCAAATTTGATGTGCCTCCGGCTGTATACGCAAATTGGTGCATTTTCCAGGAACAGCGGGCTGTTTGTTCATCGCAACGATCTGATCTAATCTTTAAACACACTTGAAAGTAGTCTGGTTAAAGGATACCCTGAGCCACATGTCTGTGGTTTTAGTTAACTACGAACACGAGTCCACTGGGGGTAGGAGAGAGGAAAAAACTTTCGTTTATGAAGAATAACTGATAGTAGGTTATTTTGTCGCTTTGTATATTCATGTTTTTGCCGTTCAGATTATTCGTTAAAGTATATTTTTGTTTATAATCAAAATTTGTCGCAGCCCTTTCTCACCCTCATTAAGTTTTCTTTTTTTAGTTTGGCATAGGACTTAAGAGCAGTTTTGCTGTGTGAAAGATTCGCCTTAAAATATGCGCCTAATCAAACTTGGATAGTGTAACACGGAGTTATATGTCTCAAGTGGGCCTACAACTTTTGTGTCCATATTTAAATAAAATATAAAAACGTATTTTCTCATTGTTCGAAATATAATGTTTACCTTTATTATTTAAATAGCTTAACTGTCTGAATTTTGATCTTTTCGGTGTGAGAAATTGCTGTCAGGAGTTTGTGAACTACCATTTTCTCAGTCAGCAATGCAAATATTAGCCTATACTACCCAAAAGTATATATTGACTAAAATCCCAATATATCACAACCGTCATCTCTGTAAAACCATAGACAGTTCTCTCTTTACCATTGACGTCTTACCTTATGTCAAAATTAATTAAATATGAGGCCAACTGGAATGGAAATAAATTTTGTATTGTTCTTGTTTCGCCGTGCAATTTTTGTTCTTTGTTTTATGATTGAAATGGATCTCAGTTGCTTGTCTCTCGTTCATTAAGTTTTCAGGAAATGTAATGCCGTTGCCTTTTAACTTCAATCCATCCATTCATCTAATCGGACATGGTCACTGAGGACTTTAAAATTATTACGTTCGTGGCTTAATATTAGATGCGTTTTTTTTTTTTACAATTAATTACTAGTGCAAGAGTAACTATGACCGGGGAAAAACTTCAATCGACCTTTATTGTAATATGCATGGGTTACGCTTATTTTAGGTTATTAAAGAGGTGACAGCTATGAAAATGGACTTCCCCCCCAAAAACGAAGTTAGTGCTCGATGAAAATGTGACATGCTGCCGACGTTGGTGTGCCGGCTTCGTGACCGTGCCACTTTCCTGCTGCGGTGTTGGCGGGGGCCGGGGGGCCGAGGCGCTGCGCCGGCGCCCCAGGGCGCGCCACGTTCGGTGCTGACACCGGAGTTTGCCGGGTCTTATGCGGGGAAGCGTTTTAGCGCCTGCGGTATCTAGTCAAAGCACCTGCCGCACTCATGCTGCTTTCTACTGCTGAATAAAACAGGTACTTAATGCATCGTCACATGCCACAGCTTGTCCTGCGGGTATTGGGGTTGGGGGGGGGGGGGTGTCAAAATGTCATCTTTATGCCTTCGCTTTGCATCATTTATCTGATGAGCAAATGCGGCCCATATAGTCTAATTTCTGCGGTGGCTGATCTCCTACGGCAATTTTTGCTGTTGATATTTCCGAGCTCGTATTTATTGCCCAGGAGGGCTTAATTTGTCAAGGGATGAATTTCCGCGTGTCTTTTCTATACTAAATTTCCCAGACAGGTAAACTAACTTTGTGGTCTTGTGGAGTTTTAATTGCCTCTTTAAGATTTTTCTTCTTCTTTTTTTTTTTATCGAAGTGTCTTTTATAAGCCTTAGCTCTTATTAATCCTTGGCAGGCTAAAACTATTTTGAACGTCTATTTCTGTGCTTTAGGGAACTGCGTTTGTCTTGAATGATAGATTTGAGCATTTTAATTTGTATATTCGTACATTATACTTGTTTGTCAAAAACAAGTTTTCGACTGATCCATTTAGTTTATTATTGAAAGTGTTATATGTACTGAACAGCAAAGACGTTCATGAAAATCCTAAGCATAACTCTGTTTTAATTTCCTGTTCTACGTCGTCTGTTTATTTTTATTTTCATTATTATTATTTATATTTTGGCTATTTTTTATGGCAAGCCGCCTCAAACAAGCGGCGGTGTTTTCCGGAAATCTAATGGATCAGTTTGGTTTTTCTGTGTCTGGTGAACGGCTTAGCCTGTCCCTAAATGACCCCCCAGTTCAAACCACTGTTCTGCCTTCCTCCTTAACCTCTCTGCACTCCATTTATGGAGCCCTGTCCAGCTCCATCTACATGACAGGGCCTCCTCAGGCTTTACAGCCAACCTGTAGGTCTAAACCTCCCTTCTGGACTTGTATCTGCCGATATCTGTGCCTCCTTTCGAAAGCAGTATTTGTTCTCGCGGTTCCACGTCCTTGAACTTAAGCACCCACAATCTGTTCTAGCGATGTTTTTGCGAACAAACAGGGAGCAGGAACTAACGTCTCGCATGTGTTCCTGGCGTTAATCCACTGGTCAATAAGGAATTTGGATACTATTCGAACCGTATGGTGTGTTTGCTTGCTAATATGACCTGTTTTCTGTAAGCCTAACAAGGCAGAATCTGAAAATGAGAATTCCTGACGACAGTAGTGCAATTGGCAAATCAACGACTAGCTGTTTTAGTGGCCTTGCATTATAGAGAAGGAGGGTGTCGCTCAGCAAAATTGTTTTATTGGCGTTACGGTGCTATATACAAGTTATGAGGTCCATAAAAGCTGCACATGGTCATGTGCTCCAGAAGAGGAACTTTGAAATGCTTTGATTCCTAAGGGTCTGAATTGTCGTGTTCAGCTTTTTAAATTTCATTTTATAAGCCGACGGGGACGGAATGATGATATTGCTGAGATGGTGTGATGGGTCACGGTTGCAAAGTGACACGCGATCCAGCCGTTTGTGATTACAGATATTAAAATGTATAGCTGCAGTGCATATCACACATACAGCAATTATAATAGTTTATTGTGATTATTAGATACCGTTAGTATTATTTCTTGTTTAATTTAGATTCATTAGTATACAAACCTAAACAGGTTACACCTGTTTTGAAGCTTAATTTGAAGTTTATTTTTATTCTTATAACAACGCGAGGAATACTTTATAAACTCCTTGCGTGATATGCCACTTTAAAGCTTCTATTAGTTCCTTTTTTTTAATTATTTTGGTTTAGGAAAATATTTTTCTAAGATTTTGCCTGCTGGTGTCCAGCCAAAACCGCTTAATTCATCTGGATTCACAATATGAATAGAGATGGAGAGAATTTCTGTGGGGTGAATCGAGGGCTGGTCTGTACGGCAGTTTTGCTGTTTGCTTGACGATGTGGCAGAAATGAGAGAGGGGGCACTGCTCTGCCCATCATGCACTGGGGCCTCGGGCGAGCTTTGGTTTGGTGTCCCACGGCAGCCGCTGAGGCCTGTCCTGAGTACATCCTCATGTTCTGTGCAGATTTACCACAGAGCACTCAGGTGTTCACCCCCGACGCCTTAAAATACCTTCACCGTGATGTTTGCGTCTAGCCAATTATGGTTTAATGATGTGGGCTCGCCTTCAGCTTTTGGAATGTTTTTGTGCCCAAGAAAGGTTGACAATGTTTTGGTTTTTTGTTCCACAGTTGGGCTTAAATTTCACCTTCTGGATTTCATTGGAGGTCAGGGTTAGGTTCATAATTGTGGATCTGTCTCCGGGATTACATGTCATTGTTAGTTTGGTGGTATTGTGAAGGGATGTCAATGTAATGATTCTCAGAGTTCAAAAGAAGAGTAACATTTTAAATATTGTCATTTGTAGTTTTATGTGAACTTTTCTTTGATTAGTAATGCTCAGTTTTCTGTTTCCCCAATAACTGCATGAAAATTTCCTGTAAATCACCCAAAATAGTTCTGCAGCAAACTTGTTTGTAGAGAAGCTTTGTCCTGATTAAAGTTTGGTATTTATGAAATGTCAGCCTCAAACGGGGCCTGACCCAGGTAAATTTATACACTCTTCTGTTTTAGTCTTATGTCACACTAAACTGGGCCCTTTTAGAGTGATTGACTTCCTTGCCACAGACAAAAAATGATCTTAAAGTCAGAGACGTCAAAGAAATAAAGTGATATTTAATGAGTGCTGTTGCTTTGCCAATTTCCGTTCTGTCTTCGTCTGAGTGACTCGCCGCATGTAAACATTTTTCTTTGGAGCTAATTTGTCTGGCGTCCTCACACGACCGATTCATGCGGGCACGTCAGAGGGCTGGCGAGGCGGGGGCGAAAAAGGTTCACCTTTGAGCTTTGTTACAGCTGTGAAAATGCTGGGGGCAGCAGGGGGGGTCTGCGGACCTCTAAGGGGTGTAAGCGATTACATTAGCGCAGCTTGGTTTCTGTTTACTGTTTGTAAGCATCTGCAAATTACTTTCTTCCCCCATAGTGTTTCATTTCTGAAATATTTTATTCTACCCTCTGTAAAAACAGCGCACAGGCATTGTGTGACGGCAACATGCTAATTTGCTAACTTGTTCTTTTTTAAAATGTATTCTCTTAATGCATTTTGCATTCCACTGCGATTCCTTTCCAGAAGAGCTTTTTGGGCAGCAAATGGCGACACAGTAAATTCTAAATCCTAGAAGAGCCCGAGAGCCTTGAATAGAAACGTCCTGCTGTATAAATCCGTAAACTGCATGAGTTGCTTTGGGCGAAGATAAAACGATAGCAGTGACAGCAATGGACATATATAAAAAGGTGTGAAGAGGTATGGATTTTTCTCAGTAAAACAAAAAAAGAGGTTACAGATCAAATTATTCTCGCTCTTCTGATATCTGTAACTGAACTCCTGGCTGCGATGACCTCTGATACACGTGTGACATGCATATAAAAATAAATTGGTTCAGTCTGGCGATGGTACCATCGTAGAGGAACCTGGAGTTTGTAATTCCTGCACACTGAGCTAGTTCATGATAAGAGTGTGATGAATGTACTATACCTCATCACACAGGATGACGTGTGTGTGTGTGTGTGTGTGTGTCTGCCTGTCTGTGTGTGTGTGTGTGTGTGTGTGTGTGTGTGTGTGTGTGTGTGTGTCCTGCCGCACAGGTGTGAAGTCCATTACTCTCCGGAGAGAGAACATGCATCATAGCTACAAACAAAAAAACCACTGACCTGAATTCTTTTGCAAATAAATGTATTCTGAATTAAGCAATTCATTAAATTTATTAATCATATATTTATATTAGATTTTATGGGCTTTTTCTGTTTATATATCTTTAAACCCAAGTAGCCAGCTTATCTATTTTTAAGGTTTTATTTGTAATCTTTGGTCCTTTTATCAGATTGAATATGTGTGTGTGTGTGTATGTTCATATATATATATATATATATATATATATATATAAAATGTTTCTGCTCATTAAAACCTCCATAAAAGTCTTACCTGATATCTTTCAGATGTCCGGGAGGATTCAGTTTGCACTGGATGTTAATTCTTACCAGTCGTCTCTCTGATGCTCCTGCGAGTTTTGTGTGCTACGATGGCTCTCCTGCCTTTGATAGCCAGGCCTGGATCACTACAAAGGTGTACAAGGCTTCCAACCACTGAGTACTTACAGAAGATGGAGTGGTTTTGTGGGCTGGTTTGGGGGAGG
>JAODJX010000128.1:0-13144 GCA_026776945.1 Isichthys henryi | reverse complement strand
GAGAAGGAGAGAGAGAGGGAGCAGAGAGAGAGAGAGAGACGGGGAATGGGGGATGGGATGGAGGGAGGGAGAGAGAGAGAGACGGGGAATGGGGGATGGGATGGAGGGAGGGAGAGAGAAAATGGGGGAAGGGGTGGAGGGAGAGAGGGAGGGGGAGAGTATTAGTTTGGTGGGGGAGGGGTTCGTGATAATATGTCCAGGCAGCAATCTATAGCAATGTACACGCTACGTACACTTTAAGGTGTTTATAAATGCAGTTGTTTAGCCTCTGTGATATGCGATAGTTTGGATGCTTTAAGCAGTGTGCTAAGTTTTGTGATTATTTTTATTCCATCCTTATAGGACATCTGGGAGAGAAAAGTGTAGAGAAGCACTTAGTTGCTTATCTCATAGGTTTCACAGCTTGAAAGCCATAATGTTTTAAAATGAATCGGTTGTGTATTATGGCCCTTCAAGGGAACATGCATTTATAACACTGCAGCAGACACGCGTAGGCTGACCCCAGACTTCTAAAGATCCTTTGTAATGTAGATTATTTCAAGAAATGATGGAATAGAGAAGTTCTTCAGAATGTGCTCTAAAGAGACAAAGTTGAACCATAACCAGGAAAGTGAAATTCATCTTAAAATGCCTCTGTTGGAAAATAAAAGATAGGGACTCCTGCAAATTACAGAAACACTGCTGTCAGTCTATTTTGTAATTATTCAGTGCTTAGGGCATGTTGTCCAGATCTCAGGAATTGGCATCCAAACGAAACGGCACTGTGTGAGATACAGTCGCTGCCTGCATAATGAATTGAGTCCAAATAAGGTACAGAGTCAATTGGTTTGCCAGGAGTTGGTGTTATGTTGCTTTAAAGGGATACAAAAGGAACTGGGTGCTTTTTTCAGGTCGCCTGATCTGTGTGTGTGTGTGTGTGTGTGTGTGTGTGTGTGTGTGTCTGTGTGTGTGTCTGTGTGTGTGTGTGTGTGTGTGTGTGTGTGTGTGTCTGTGTGTGTGTGTCTGTGTGTGTGTGTGTGTGTGTGTGTGTGTGTGTGTGTGTGTGTGTGTAAGCTCGGTAGTTCAGCCAGACCTCAGTAAGTCTCGACCAAGCTGCTCTGCTAAAGCCCCAAACGCCTAAGCTGTGCTCCTTGTCTGTTTGATGTCCTCATCCCCAGCCAAGCTCTGCATGATCCAGTGCCCTCTGTGCTGTGCTGCAGATTTTCCTCCTGCTCTCGGCCTTACATTTATTCGTGAATCTTCCTCAACCTCCAGCCCCGTGGCCCAGATGTCTCCTTCTGGACTTTTACTTTGATTTCTTCCTTTTTTTGTTTCCTCATGGTCAAGTGCATTTTTCGTTATTCCTTTGGCATTTATATCCATATGTCTACAGTATTGTTATGGTTCTTGAAAATATGTGCCAGTTTTGACAGCATATATTGTTTCTTCAGTAATAATGGTCTTCAGGTCTCAACGAAAACATTCATTCTCTCAACAGCACTTAGTTGTTTACTTATGCTCTCAAATACTAAGCAAGTAGAAATTAGACCAGCTTTTCCTTGATCTGCATACTTTTTTGTGATTTGTTGATTTTTACCTTTTTTTTCTTAGTTGCAAGAAACCTCAAGAACCCCCACGGAACTGAACATGGTAGCATCCCCCCCCCCCCCATTCCGTAAACAGAAATCAGCCCCTTTCAGTCACCCTTGCATTTTGTCATAAATTCCCTGCGAGAAATCCTGGAATTGAAACCACTCACGGTGTTCAGCTCTCATCCCGGAGCCTCAGCTGAGATTAATAACACGCGATTTATATCACCTTATGAAAAAAGGTGTTCACAGAAATGTCATTAAATAACCTTAGCCCATAATGATTTTTCTTGAATATTAAATCGGCAAGTTAATAATTCATTTTGGCAAACAGAGGTTGGAGAACCAAGTAATGAGCATATTTTAGGATTTTTTTTTTTTTTAACACCTTGGTGCCAGTTGGTTTAATCTTTATCGCTGTGAAGGCCGATAGCAGATTTGTGTCTACGTGTTGTCTATGGAAGGCTGCTTATAATATGAAATAGTCCCACTGCTTTGACCACAGAGAGCTGGAGCCGTATTTCCTTTGCAAAGATTGCCTCCACACCCGGATCGCTGGACCCCGTTTCCTTCATGGCTGGGTGCGGATCATGGTGTGGGTTGGCCTCGGCTTCCTTCTCCAGGTTACCTTTCCGAAACTCGGTGTAACTGCTCATGCCCGACACGGCTTGTAAATGTCTGTGAGCCCCTACAGACCACAAGCGAGTTGTTCTTTTTGTCTGTTGCGTTCTCCTCCCGCAGGGGCGGGCACTTGCCTATTGGAGTCTTTGCTCAGAAGGTGTGTGGGATTCGGGATTTCACTGAAGCTGCTTCTGTTAGAACGCTGTCCTCATGTAATGTGTTGTGGGAGGGTAAAGTTGGAAATATCAGGATGTGAGCGAAAGTATGAGCAACTCGCATCTTAATTGGCTTGGCCATGTAAATAGTACATTATTCTCTACAAGGGAGCTCATTGGTTCATTCCTGCAGCACCTGACCCTTTCGTTCTTAGAATAGACCAGTTATGGGAAATGGACCTAGGCTGAAATAACTGGTAAAAGAAGAGGGAGATGCATCTGGCTTGTTCTGAAGTAGTAGCACCAGAGTTTGTTCATGACTTTCTCCTTCTTCCTAGCTCTGATGCAATGGCTTCATCTCCTCCATCATTCTTAACTCATATAAACTTGTATTAAACAGGTCTCAGCAAATCCAGTAGAACAGTTCAGCTTATTGCCATCGGTAGCATTCTTCTGAAATGCCGATTGACAGCTCTGCCCTGCCGTAGTCCATAGCGGAGCAGGGTTGGGATCAGTAAAGGCTTGTTAACTCCAGCCGTCCAGCCACTGAAACGTACCGAATCTGAATCACTGGGCAGGAACACCGGCCGAGTGCTTCTGTGTCGCTGCCCAGCTGACAGCCTGCTGCCATTGGTCAGAGACCGACCTGTGGGTCCATCGGGGGGGGTCTGTCTGATCCCTTTTCTGCTTGACCATTTGCCATTCGGGGGCTTTGGGGTTGGGAGGGGGCAGGTCCATATGTAGAGAGATGTTCGGCCGTCCTTTTCTGGACGCCTCTATCTCAGCCTCACACTCTTCACATGAATGTGTGGCCATCTGTCAAGGAACCAGGTCTCTCCACACTGGGCCTCCTATGCGGAGCAGGTGTATTTCTGCAAAGCATCTTTAGTGGCCACATCTTCAGTGCGATTCCTAGTATTCGACTGGGTAATATCGTGATTTAACCTTTCACAACAAAACCAGTCCATATGAGTAGCCATCAGTATGCACTGGGCTGTCACTGTAGTGCCGTTCCACCCCCTGCAGTGTCGGGGCCTATTATATCAGCTGTGTACTAATGGGACTTGATGGCCAGCAATATTATCCCCCCCCCCCCCCACTTATATTTTTTGTTGACCCCTTAATGGACACACTGTCTTCCCTATTCAGAAGTGAGTGTTGAGCTCAGAAAGCTGCTCGTTGTTCTGGGCGGGTGGGGGGTGGGGGTTTACTTTATCTCAGCGTTTCAGCTCCCTTCCCTTAGCTCGGTCGGGTGAGGTAAACAGCCCTGCTTTTTGTGTCACCCATGGGTAAACTCACCTCTTGATGCCCCCACGCCTCAATTGGGATAATTTAATCATTTACATTGGCAACCACCCCCCCCAAATCCAGTAAGATAAACACTGTGGACCAGGCCATCAGAAGCCAGCCGCTCAATGTGGGGGTATGATGGGATTGTGTGTGTGTGTGTGTGTGTGTGTTTGTGGGGGTGGGGGGGATAGGACTGCAGTGACAGCCCAATGAATAAATTGAATAGGTTTCCATAGTAAATTGTCTATCGCTTGTGACAAATGATCTGATGGGAGCTGCGGTGGCTTTCGCCGTTTTACAGCCCAATCGCGCTGTGAGTAAGCGGCCCGTCTTAGCGTGTGACTGCCCGCCGTCGCTTAATCATTTATACAGTGTGAAATATTTCCCCGGCCCGGATCAGCTGTCGAGCTGCCAGCGCCGTTTCCAGGGGCGTCCCTGCGGTGCTAATTTGGGGACGGCGACGTGCGCTGGTTTCCAAAGACACCCCACTCGAGAAATTCCCTTTGACACCCCTCAGCCTGCCCCCCCCCACCGATATTTGGTCTCATTGCATGAGCTTCCAGGTAGTATTGCTGGGAAAGGGGTCCTTGATGAGATTTTGGAATTAGGCGGAGGTTTTGTCTCCATGTGGGCTCAGACAGCCCCTCCGCCCCCCGTCGTGGGTATGGAAATGGCCGAGGGGCACCTGTTGTTTTCCTAACGGCCGGTAAACTTAAGCTCCTGCCAAGCGTCTAGCCATGTAAATGGCTCAGTTCACAAGCCGTGCGGTTCACTTCACGTGAAAGACTGTTCCTCAGCAAAGTGTGGCGGAATGTACCGGAAATGAGCCAGCGTGAAGACTCCTGTTTAACAGCCTCACTGAAGGATTGTCCCCATTGGCTCTTCAGTACTGATACTGATACCATGTCAGTATAGCCTGTCTGTCCTTTGGACTTTAGGCACCAAGTTCCCCTGTACCACAACCGGCCGGGGCCATGACCCATCGCAGGACCAAACGCATTCGATACGTGTAATAACTGTCTGCTTTTCGCTGTTTGTTTTAAATCCTCTTCTCTGTATGTTGTCGGTTTTTGGTGGTGCTTACGCCTCCCTGTCCGCGCTGCGAGTTTGCAGCTCAGTTTGGATGCCACACGCCTCAGCCCTGTAACAACTGGGTTCCTCTCATTTCCGGCCCTCATACCAATTATGCAAACTATAAAAAATTAATGGAGGACAGTCTTTTATAATTTAATCCTAAAGTAATATATTCCATTAAAAATGCAGCGGTGAAGCTTTATAGATGAAACTAGAATTAGCGCCGATCAAATGCTGTCCGGCCTTCACACTCTGGGAATAGGACTTATCTATTCATTATTCTAATAGGATCCGATTCTCGGCGAGTCTCTCCACTCCGCTGGCTGTCCGTGGCAACGAAACCTCGGGCTGTGCTGCAGCTTGGGTGCAGGCGGCCATTACAGGGGCCCAGATGTGACAGCTGTTACTGGCGTAATCGCCGATCTGCACAGGTGCACACACACTCATATTTCCCATTGGCTCTGAATTTAATGCAGTGAATGATTCCCGAATGTGATCCTAAACACAGATCTAATCTGCTAGCAAATAAGCTTTTTTTTATAACATACAAGTGGAAACATTGATTTTCCAGGTTATTCATTTTCGGGAATTTCTCGGTGAGTCCCTATAACGATGGTGAAATTTCTAAACACAAGCAGATTAGCGTGTAACTGCCAAAAACTGCTTATCTGTCGCCGTGTTGCTTGTGGTGACTAGCAACAGGACAACGACACGCGGTTAGTGCCACGCTGGGCTCGTGCGTAACCATGTGGCGAACCGATAATCTCCACCGAACAGAAAGGAAAGAGACCACCGGAAATATGATACATGGCTGAGGGGATTAGCTTGCTGCAGTGCATGCTGGGATCTCATGATGTATATCAAAAGGGTGCTTCATTCACTTAAAAAAAAAAAAAAAAAAACAATCTGCTATTAAATTCTCATTTTTCAGCAGGAATGGGAATTAGGACACGCTTAATTTTTTTAGGTAAATTAGAAAGCGGAAGAGTTCAATAAGGTGGGGTTTCTGGGGGAGGGTGGTGAGAATTGAGGTTTTGACTCCCTGTGGGTGCATTTACAGGCAGTGGCCTTATCTGTGTAATCTTAACTTGTGCCTGTGGACCATTCCCATGTGGAGCGCGAAGACAGAGGGCCCCCCCCCCCAACCCACTCACTAATCTCCGCCATTTCTTCCCACTCAGAGATCACACAGCAGGGTGAAGACAATTACCATCCTGCTCTCTCATGCTAATGTAATCTCTAACTAGACTTTCAAAAATAAAGAGAGAGGGAGATGGGGGGGGGGGGGTCTCAAACTAAAATGGGTTTTCAGATTAACATTTAATTATTAACAGGACCCTAGGCTGAAAAGCCCAGGGTCAAAAATTTGTGTGTGAGGGAAGGGTGAGCGAAAGACCAGCACCTCCCTCCCCCCACCATGCTGTAGTAGATTTGTGGTACGCAGGTGAGAGAGAGGAGGAGGAGGAGGGCATGGCTCCCAGGGTGGCAGCGTCTGGATAGGGGGAAAAGATATTTCACGGGCCACAATAATGGGCGGAAATTTATGGAATGGTGAAGCCCTGGACGTTGGGGATGACATGCAAGCGGCACAGTGTCTCCGTCTGCACTAATTACGGCCTCTTGGCCGCGGGCCCACCTCTGCTCTCTCCAGGCCAGCGGCCGTGACCTTGCAGTCTTGCGGAGCAGACAGACACTTCCTGTGATGGTGTGCGGTTTTTAACTCTCCCTCTTTCTCTCATTTTTAGAGTAAGCAGGTTTACGTGGACGAGATTGCGTTTTTGCTCTCCAGCTGATGCAAGCCGAGGTCTTAACGATTCTGCCGTCACACTGGCTGACCCCCCCCCCCCCGTGGTCTCCTCTGGGAACCTGCTGACTCCGGCCTCCTCTGTTTTTGCCAAATGCGATTAATTAAAGAAATTGCTTCGTGCGACTCGCGCTCTTCCTGCGGAGGAAGGTGCCTCCGTAAAAGCTGCCCGGCAGCGAAAAGGCCGCACCGACTGAACTGTCTCCGCCAGAAGCCATTTTGTTAATTAATAGGGGTTAATCCGAGGCGTGCAGATGCTTGGAATCACAATTAGCCATTGACGGTGTGACATTGACGCATTCCTCTGCTCCAGAAAGGAGGCTTTGTTTGTCGTACATGCTGCAGCGAGAGCTTTTAACCACTCTGTTCGCCTTTGAAAAAAAACATACGCATGGCCCTGCTAAGCTGATTTTTGAAGCTTTTATTATTTTTTTTGCCGAGCGAGGGGCTTTTCCTGCCTCACAATCAGCGGCTGCGGAACATGTGATCCGAGACGTTCGTTTCAAAGTTCCCGGAGGCCCAGTTAAGCGGAATTCTTTTTAAAGGCACCTGAAATCCATCCATAAATTGGTAATGAAGTCCCATTATCCTTCAATAATTGTTTTTAGTGTGTCTGGTTGGGGTTTAGCTTTGTTGTGTTTGTCTGTTGGAAGCGGCCCGGCCTTTTGTTTGACCTTTAATCTTGGCAAGAAGAGGCAGAGGCGGCCAAAGTGGACGTCATGGAAATAATGACCCCCCCACTCCCAGGTCGGATGCCTTTTGATGCTGAGTAAATCTGCCATGGTGGTGTGTTTTGGGGTTGGGATGTATCTAAATTCTTGTGAAAGGAAGCGAAAATCGTTTGCGTGCCTCATGAATCCAGTCCTGGTTTCATGGAACAACTTTATTCCGAAGGAAGACCATCCAGGTGTACATGGAGAATTGAGTGCAGAAGGGGTTGCTGAGAAGACTTTTACCAACATGTAAACAAATAGAAGAAATGTTGTTATAGACCATGAGTTTCTTGATCCTAATCAGTGCTGATAACCTCCCTAATATTTGCCAAATGAGCACAAACCGCTTACTGTAGCACGGACCTCCCAGGCTGGCTGTCTAGGCCCTGCCCTGACCCGGAGCAAGCCCAAATTTCCTTTCCGCGGCTGTTTCCTGGATTCTGGAAATTTAGTCATTTGTTCATGGCAGTAGGTGGGAAAAGGCCATTAGCCCCATACCCTCTTTGTTCCGTACTGCAGTGCCCTGATCATCTCCAAGCTGCCGTGGTTGGGGAAACTCCACCGCTTTCCTGTTTCCCAATGGCGAAGCAGGTTTGAAGATTGTCGCAGCGTTGGGCCCCCGTGAGTGTGTGCGTGTGTGTGCCATGTTCTGGAGAGGTGTGTGACAAGGAAGAGTTCAATTGACTACGAAGGCAGGAATAAAATATCCGGCAGCTTCCCAGGCAGATCTTCCAAGCGCAGGGAGCCGGCGAGTGCTGTTACTGTTTCGAGTGAATGGGTGCTTGTGTGTGGGGGGGGGGGGTGAAGAAATCTTCCTCAGAGCTGGGGAATACGTGCAGGCAGATGTGCATGAAGCGGGACCTTGTCCGTCAGAGGCCGATTAGAGCGTGTTTAATGAGAGTGGGGATGGTGGGCTGGGCTGGGCTTTCTGAGACCTGTGTGTGAGCGTATGCGTGGGTGGCTTGGAGTGTCTCTCACCAGGTACTATTATACAACCAAATCGACTATGCAAGCCCTTCCCTAGATCCTTAAGGAGATCAAATTATATAGTGGCCTTTGGAGTGGAATCAAGTAGAATTATGTCCCTTAATTGATGTTAAAGGTCTTTAATCGGAATCATTATGGACTTTTATCAAAGGAAGGAACATTAATATAGAAATAAATATAGAGAAGCGCAGTTCTGTGGAACGTTTGAGTCTTAACTGACGGCCCCATTTGGTTCTGCATCAAAGTGTGAAATTAGACTGGTATGAGCTGTGGGTGACATGCACACTTTTCTTCCATCCGTGCCTATTCCCAAAGACAATAGTGTCCCTATTGTCCACTGTGTGATGAAAGTGCTGTTACCCCACATACTGATTCAGTTTGGGTGGGTGACCCCTCCGCTTGCCATACTCTTGGACCATTGCCATCCAGGGATGAATCTCAGTACCAAGAACGCAAAGACCGTATTTGTCTTGCAAACTTGCCTTCCAAGAATGACCTCACAAGGTCACGAGGACAGAGAACCCACCTATTGTGGATCGAGAATTGTACTAGTGTATTTGCGGTTCCACTATGCTGTACTATCCTGGCCCTAATTTTTATCGTTGAATTTAATAAATGACACACCATTGAGATGCCCAGTCTAAATGACCAAAGTAGAAGACCAGCGGGAAAATGCTATCTGAGAGGAACGACGGAAACGTTACTCCGAATAAAGTAACTCAAAGTAATTTAAAGTAATTTAGTATGGTTATGGTTTGTACCTTCTTCCTCCACCATCACATTAACACACAATGAATCATGGGATTGCTCTCGTTTGGCAAGGATGCCCCCGATGCATCCTTGATATTTGAGGCAGAACAAGGATTTTCAACTTTCTCTGATCCTGTGATCTTAATAATGGAACTGGTCTTCAGCAATGGAAGATGATGTAAAACGCGTACAGGAGAACACAAGTAAGGTCCAGTATGCATATTGAGATTCACCCCAGGTAAAAAAAAAAACAAACAGCACAAGCAATTAGAATCTGACAGATCCACTGATTTGCTTGGTATTGGGCATTTACTCAAAAGATCCCCTGCTCTTCTGAAGGTTGAGCCAAGTGATTGATGTCACCAAAATGTCGGTCTCGGACTTGGAAGGTAAGCAAAGCAGCATCACCGAGAGACTGCTGATGACTGTGCTCCATGTCATGGAGATGGGGGTTGTGGATGTGGCATCAGCACGGTGCTTAACTACAGAGATGCCCCAGGGGTAGATTACTCATAATGGGTGCAGGAGGTATGCAGAAGCCTTGATAGTTACCCTGACCCCTGACCCCAAACACATGCCTCTGACCCCAAACCACAACATCTCTTCCTAGCACTATTAACACTTTAATCGGGGTCGGTCTTCAAAATAATGAAAAAAGGCAATTTTTCAGCTATTACCCATTCAAAGTCTAATTGTACAAAATAATTGTGTTTTTATCTTCCGGAAATTGTAATTAATTACTGGTGACTTATTGCATGGTTCCATGAGTTTGACACTTGGCCAATTATAAAGACGAGAGTGACAGACCGAGTTCTGAATTGCAAGGAGGGAAAAAGCATTGCTTTTATGGTCTATTGATTACATGGCGAAACTCTGAAATTTGAGCTGATTTTCTGGTTTAGCAGAACAGTTCAGAGGGCCTCCGCTTCTCATCCACACATGTCAGTTGAGTTGTAGCTGATACAGGCCAGAAATCGGCTCGTTATCTGAAGTTCCGCTCTAATTCTGCGGCGGGTTGTGTTTGCGAGGCAAGACCATGCCACGGACAGTGAAAGAGTGGCAACAGTGAGCAAAACAATGGGGACAAAAATGCACGTTGTTGGGTTGAGTTAGGCTGGGGTGGGATTGACTATTCAGACCATTCTATGGCTTTGATGGGGAAGAATGGACCATTGTTGGTTTGTGTGTGTGTGTGTGTCCGTCCCCGATTGGTCTGCAGGCTGATCTATGGAACGTCTCTGCCTCTGCTGATCAGCTACCTCGAGGGCCTGGTTCTGCTTGGTGCTGCAAGGTCCCCACAGGCTTGGGAATCCACATATGCTTCTTCCCCTTAGTCCTCTGAGCAGGGCACTGCGTCTACACAGACCATGTATTTGTTAGCACAAGAGTAGCTGCTCTTCTGTCTGTTAGTCTGAATTAATCAGTATTAAACATGCCAAATGTGTCAAGTCTTAGCACTCTAGCGATGACTGCACCACTTGTGTTAGTGGTGGGCAGAGAAAGGGAAAACCTTCCTACTGTGCTGCGGATTAGTGGCCTTCTGAAGGTGAAATTTCTCAACCTAAGCTAATTCGTTTGGGCCATGTGCTGGGGTGTGGGGAAGCGGGGAAGGTGGCAACAGTTATAGAACAAGAGGCCCAGGGGGAATGAAAGACAGAGAGCTGTGGGATTCGATCTGTTTCACCTCTGGCTTCGATCTGAAGCTGTGGCAAGTGCAGCCATCATATGAGCAACACTGACCCCAATGCCACTGGCAACTTTTATTGGGTCACGCGGTCAGTTGACAGAAAAGTAATACCTATTACCATTTCAAGCTTTGGACAACAATTTAGCCAGGTCATTGTCTCCAGGCATTGTGTCTTGGTGTTTTTTAAAGCTTACAGGAAACTATTAACTGGATAATTAAATGTGTTTGCTCTTTGCAGTCATCATGCATAGAACCTGTCTGACAACTTGGGTGGTTGAATCAGATGGAATTACCCTGACACAAAGCCAAACATAGGTGCTGGGTCACCTCCTGGATCAACATCCCAGCTGTTATCTTTCCTGGTTCCAGTACAGTGGACTGGGAGTGTTTTGATTAGCTATAGACTGCCACAAGTTTACCGTTACCATCACCCCGGGGCTGGCGGTGCTAGACTGAGCTATCCTTGGTGATGGTCATAATCTAAGTCATGCGAGTAGCCAGTCTGACTTATGTTACCTTATCTGGTAGCCTGACTCGGACTATGGACACTAGGGAGGGAGAAATTATTTAAAAATGAAAAGCTGTAACAAAAAACTTGTGCCATGAGTACAAGCGAATGTGATTCTGCAGGTTCTCTTACTCATGTTTTTATACTAAGGGATAGTTTCATCGATGTGATTTGTTCGTCTTCCAGGGTCTCTGATTTCATCAGCTAATTGGGGAAGGTGGGTGAAGGGGAGGGTCTCGCATGAAGAGGAGGCTCTTGTGCCTCCAGTGGAGGTATCTGTCCAGGGGTCAGTTGTGCTCTCGGTGGAAGCTTGTTTGTGGTGGTTAGTTTTATTTCAGCATGTACTGTATCTTTAGGATGCAGTTTATAGTGGTCTTGCATAAACTTCTGTCAATGGGTTGGTGTGTCTGTGTGTATCTTTGTGGTGGGGGGGGGGGGAGCTGGTGTGGGCACAGGAACGAGAGGAGTTTTTGTTTTCAGCTCTTTGCCATTGTGCGCTCTCTTCACTGCAGGACAGTTTACCCAGGCAAACTATCTTTGTTTTCAGAAGATGTGTATAGAGGGGGTAATAAGGTATGTGGGGGTGGGAGAGGGGGGCATGTTGCCAGGCAGCTCCTAATAGGGCCTTTCAGAATCTTTCCATTCAGGTCTCATTGGCGGGCTGGGGGGGGGGGTGGGATTAGGATGCCGAGGCAGCGTCTCGTTAAAGAAACGCACAGAGGAGGAGTGGAGTGTGGAGATTGGATTAACTTGTTTAGGCTTATTAGGGAGTGCCCCCGTGGTTTGTTAAAAGCACTGGATTGTGTGTGTTGGGGGGTGGGCTCAGGGCAAGTCGGGATTCTATTCAGGGGAGGGGGTGTTCGAGCTTCCTTGCCCACATGAGGGAGATGGCCACGTCCCTCTGCATGGCGTTCGCTAACTGCTGCTCACACGGTCCTTTCCCATAAACGATCGTTTATTTGTAATTGCGTTTCGCTCATCCTGCAGTCTTCACCAGTTTCATTGCCATCAAATTCTTCCCTTCTCATAACCGGCACAGACCACTTCAGTCAAGTGATGTGATTTTTAATGCTAAAAAACCCCAGCAACTTCTCTCAAGCCTTCCTTGTAACGTTTGGAGACCCCAGATTTGCCTTCCCTACCAAGGGGGTTGGAGTGCAGGAACTGTATCCTGGGATCTGCTGGATGACATGACCACATTTCTCTAGGTTTCTGGTGTCCTTAATGTGTCCCCTTTATATGGGTGAACACTCTTCCTTAGGAGATAGAGGTTAAGCAGTTCACTCTAGGACAGGGATGTCAAACTCCAGTCCTGGGGGGCCAGAGCCCTGTGTAGCTTAGTTCTTTCCCTGTTCCACGACAAATCAATCGGCATCAGTGCTGTGTGGTAATTAGCACAAGGAGGTAAATCTGGTGTGTTAAATGAGGGGAAACCCAAAAATGTGCAGGGCTCTGGAGCCCCCAGGACTGAAGTTTGACACCCCTGCCCTAGGGCGCTGCTTCCCTTAGGGACTGCCAACATTTAGCTGTACATCCATAACATTACATGCTTACATAAGCCATTTTTGTTGGGTGCTCAGGCTGTTACTGTTGGGAGTTTCTCTTTGTGACTCAAGATCTGGGATTGAATACTTCCACTGGAAGACATCTGGCGCAGAGAGCACAAGCCTGTGGGACCAGTACCGGGAAACGTGACAAACAAGTCAGGCTTCCTCTTTCCTCTTCTCCGTTAAAGCCGGTAATAGGAGAAAATTGGTTTTTGGAATGGAGTTAAAAAAGTGGTTTCTTTCAGAGAAGGAAAATGCCTTTCAGGATCCATTTGCTGAGCACAGAATGGAGAATAATGGAAGGTAGTTACACAATTGTCTTTCATTTTTCAGCCGGGATAGTGTGGAGGCATTCCCCACGAGGACAGATTTTTGGTCTCTATTCTTTCAGTTTGGCAGCCAAATCCCACCCCCTCTCTTCTCTCCCTAGCACTCCCCCC
>JAODJX010000127.1:86048-100934 GCA_026776945.1 Isichthys henryi | reverse complement strand
GAGATGGACTGGTATCCCTTCCAGGGTGTCCCCCGCCTTGTGCCCTGAGATGGACTGGTATCCCTTCCAGGGTGTCCCCCGCCTTGTGCCCTGAGATGGACTGGTATCCCTTCCAGGGTGTCCTTTGACTTGTATCCCATATTTTCTGGAATACACTTCATGCTCCTTGCGACCCTGCACCGACTGCAATTTGAAGATGGATAGATAGATGATCTTGTCTTTGGTTGGAAGTTCATGACTGAAGCTCTCTGTTGTTCAGGGTGTTTCAGTTTCTGCCTAAATTCAGCTTAATTCTAAATATAAAAATGACTAAAAATAGGAACAAAGAGGAAGCATAAAGCAGAAACCGACATGAAGAGGTACAATCATACTGACAATACTTACAGTGATTAGAGGAGTAACGGTAATAATTATGTGGCACCAAACAGTTTTATTTTTATTCACCTGAACATTATTTTTATCTGAACATCAGAAATAAAGAGATGAATGGATGAATCTCAGAACCAGAATAAAAATATGTCCCGGTGGCGAAAAGGCTGTATTTCACTGAATTACTGAACTCAGCATTTTAAAAATAGTTGTCTAAAAGTTAAAAGTTTGTCAGCTTTCATCTGATGGCTGTAAGGGTCTTTGATGTTGTACATGGGATCCAGTTTGCCTACTGAGCACTGTTCAGTCCAACAAAAATGTGGAAATATGAACACGGAAAATTTTTACTGTTATGGTTTGGAAGGATAGTTAAGGACATTTTGCATCATACAGTATATACTGTACACTACTATGCAGTATATACTATACTATACTATACAGTATATACTATACACTACTATGCAGTATATACTATACACTGCTATGCAGTATATACTATATACACTATTATACAGTATATTTTATGCACTCTACGATACCATACATTACAGACACTGCACGTGCATGTGAATATATTCTATATTCTCATTATACAGTACATACTACGTACGCTATACTGCACCTGCATTGTACAGTACAGTATGTGTACACCAGGCACCAGGGCTGCTAAATTATTTTTCCCCGCCAGGAAAATTCCATCAGCAATGCAAAGCCAAAGGCCACAAAAGAATTATCTAAGCAGTCGGGGGGGAGGGGGGGTCACATTAGGTGGTCTACATGAGGCTGCAGAGAAAGGCTGTTAGTCTTGGTGCTGCATTTGGTACCGATTAAATAGCATTTTAGTCCAAATGCAGAACCGTGGAACATAGAAATGGACTAATCTCATCAACATTTGAATACCTATTAAAGTGTAAGAAAGAAGGAGGAGGAGGAGGAGGAGAAGAAGAAGAAGAAAATAGATATTACATTTTATGTTAACGATGCCCACATCCAACATTAATAAGCATAAGGTGGAAAGTGTTTAAAACTGTCAATATTTAGCAGGTTGGTATCATCAAGGAGGATTCAATATTCACTAATGTTACTCTGTTAGGTAGTGGACTATTTACTCACAGATGTTCATATTTATCTGCGATGGGCTGGCCCCCCATCCTGGGTTGTTCCCTGCCTCGTGCCCATTGCTTCCGGGGTAGGCTCCAGACCCCCCGCGACCCAGTAGGATAAGCGGTTTGGAAAATGGATGGATGGATGTTCATATTTATGTCAGAGAGTATATAAAAATGTGTGCACGGATACATGCTCAACTCAGTTGAAATGTATGTGTGTGTGTGTGTGTGTGTGTGTGTGTGTGCTTATGGCTGTTTTCGAATCCTCTAACGCTGATTTAACGAGATCCCAGTCAGTTTTGCCTGAAAGGGGGATGAGATTCCGCTTCATACCTGACGCTTGTGCATCACAGCCACCCCCCTCCGTGGGGGTAGTCGAGGTCATCGCAGAGGAGGAGCTTGGCACAGGGCCAGCCACGCTGCCCACTGACCCAGAAATGAGTCAGCGAAGCACCGTGAGCCGATCAACGAGCCAAAGCTCGGTCAATTGCCGTTCAGCAGCAGCACGGGAATGTGTGAGATCATGTGCAATCGAGCAGGGAGTGTGCCCAAGCAAAGGTGGTATGTATTTGGTGTAACGCTGGGGTGGGAGTGCACCATTACTATTAAGCAGGTCTGCACCACGGGGGGGGGGGAGAATATGGTACGTTTTTATTACCAAATATTTAACAACTAAGGTGAAATGCGCATCACATTATCTAGGTATGTAATAAGCTTAGCAAGCTGCATGAGATAAATACACAGATCGTAACAATAGTAGCTGAATAATTACAGGTTACACCGTGCTTCTGATTGGAAGGTTGTTGGTTCAAATCCCGTGATTTCACTGCTGGGCCCTTGAGTAAGGCCCTTTACCTCCAATTGCTACAGGGATACTTGATGACTCTGCAGTCTGACCCTTAATTATATGTCCTTACAGAAAAAAGCATCTGCTTTGCAAATATACTGCTAAACTGAGTCCCACGTTGTAAGGTAACATATTTGATTACGACTTATTTCATTATATCACGGTAATTGTTTACCCCTCATGCTTTACTACAGCTGCCTTCCTACTCAGCCAAAAAGCTCAGTACATTTAAGCGTCCATTTTTCTGCAGACTGTGCATATCCCCTTAATCAAAACAGGCATAGCACTTACAGCACTTCGTTTAAAAAAAAAAAAAAAGCAAAAATAATTGTGAAGTCGCAAGAAGTCAGCAATTTCTCCGAGTCGTGTGCCCACAACCCTCGCATTTCCAGAAGGTCACTGGACGACCCAGGTGTTCATGCAAGGACAGCGGAAAGCCTAATTTCTCAAGAAACACAGGGTGCCCTAAACTTAGATAAATGACTGTGCTCAGCAGTCAGGAAGCTTCACGAATTTTCATTCTCCTCCTTGCGCCCAATTACATCCCAGAATAGGCCTCTCTGATGGCCCCTATGCTGTCAATTGCATTGTTTTCTCACTTGATCAAAATGCCTCTGACTCTTACTTATAGATGACTGACAGAAAAAAAATAGGCTTAAACATTTCAACAGATGGATTTTTCACAGAAAACACTGCCCAATATCTGAAATAATTCCTGAAATCTGTCTTTAGTAGCCACACGTAGAGTGCAACCAGCATTATTTGGGTAGGCATTGGTGGTTTAGGGGAATTCTTACCATCCACATGGGAAGCCCAGGTATTTCCAGCCAAGGTAGTGCTACTTGCCCATTTAGCTCCACTGGAAAAGCATGAAACCCTTAATCGCAGGGTTGTGGGGTTGTGTCCCACATTGGATTATGTCTCATGTATGTCACTTTGAAAAAAAGCATCTGCTAGATAAAAAAGTTTTTCTTTTTCCTGCTATATTTGGCACCTTTTTCCATTTGAAAGTGTCGTTTTATCTCTTACCCGTATAAATGAAAACAAAGATCAAACACATTCATCCTCATCCTAAGAATATCTTCAGTAAATATATTCATCTTCGACATTCCGCTGAACTGCTCCGGAGACTAAAAAGAGCATCGAAATATACGACACAGTATAAGAAAAGCAAACACCCTCCTTCTGTGAAACGCTTTCCGAAACCATCCAGGTATCACTTGCACCTAATCGAGCTGTGAAGGGCTGATCTAGTGTGAGATTCGGACTGAGAGGATGAGACTGAAGGAAGGGTGAGGAGACAAGCATCTTTGAGGAGTCACATGGAGCTGAGAAGGAACAGAAATCTGAACTGTCTGGCAGGGACCTGCAAAAACCTGGACCGACTGCAGGTCCCCGGGGATTGGACTGGGAAACACGGACATAGAGCACTTGCTGTCGATCTGTTCTAATGATGAGTGCCCAGGGTATTGGTGTGGGAAGATGAAATATGACAACATGCTTGGTCACACCAAGAATTAATACCTCCGTAACAATTGTGGTTCATCTTTGTTTCACCCATGTTCTAAGCACTCTCCTTCTCTTAATTGATCTCTCTTAATGGAGGCGATTACACACCTCCCCACCCTCTCTCATGGGGTTCCAATAAAGGTAGAGAGCTGGAAATTCAAAGGACAGTTATTACAAAATTGTTTTTTACCCCACAAAAGTCTATGGATATGCCATAAAACGACACTATAAATTAGATGGTCCAACACAAAGATTTACGGGGTACCGGAACTGACTCAAATAATGAATGAGCAGCCTCTTCCACACACGTCTGCTTTAACTCTACTCCTTAGCTATACAGGGCCTAGATATTGTCTTTATCAGGGCCTTGTACAGACTTTTAGAGGGTCTGGTGGTTAACCAGTAAATGTATGTTATTGTTGGTGATGGAAAATGTGCAGTTGGTGAAATTTGGTGCACCAGTGGGGGGGACGGATGCCCCTACCCCCTGCGCATACCTGGTCGTTATTAGGGCTGCAAAGGGGTGGAAAATTTCCAGAAACTTTCCATTTGATGGGAAGTTAAGCTGAGGAATTTTGGGAATATTCCAAGTTGGAAACTTGCTAAGGGAACTAGCAGGGAAATGAATGGGAAAATCCCCAGAATTGTGTAAGCTTTCATAGCCTTATATCTGCACCCCACATCCTGACATCTTTTCTACAGCACGTTCACATCCTGTTGGTCTGTCGATCCTCCTTATCATACTGGAAGCTCTGTGCGGTGGCACAGGTTGCCAGCCAGATGGCCGAGATATCTGCTGCGAACGAAGGCACCTTGAAGCTTGTGGAGCTTGTTGCAGCTCCCTCCAACAAGCCGGAAGGGGTTGCGAGGGAGAGCAGGCCAGGAGTAGGTGTCAAAAGTAAACAAATAAATACATGCACTCACGCACAAACACACGCACACATACATAACATTGACTCCGCCTCTGCATTATTGACCCAATAAGTCTCCATGTCCTGTTTCATTCCACAGCACCCTGCTGTAACATTTCCAACTTTTATTTTTTCCTGCTGAATCCTCATATGAGCTGCCTCCAATTTTTCATGGTTTCTCAACAATATCCGTATTAGCCTTTAGGGGCGTGAAACCACACAGGAAGAGACCCCCCCCCCCCAGAGCAGTGGACTACACTGGACACAAAGAGGACAAAGGCATTGATTATCGCTTAAATAAACTGTTAAAGAAATACAAATAAGATAAAAACAAAGAGACAATTTTACTCTGCGTTTCAGCCCTCCGTTGTCTTTGGGTGGCGTATGCCCTAAGCGAGTGTGTGTGTATCAGATTTGCAATTGTTATTAAATACATGCACAAAAGGCGGCATCAGACAGATGAATTATTGAATGCTTTGCGGTGTATCTTATTCCTCTGGGGACAAAGCAATCCGCCTCTGCCTCCACATGACCATGAGTGGCAGCAGCGATCACCAGCACTCAGGCAAGGTGACTTTTACAAATGTCAGGCCTCCTTCTAACACCACAGCATCTCTGGCAAGACAGAATGATGCCTGTCACTGCGAAGTGAGCAAGCACCCCATCTTATTATTCCTTTGGCCCAGGCAAAAAAATAAAATAAAAAACAGAGGTGAACACATGCAATTGGAAATATGACCATCATTATTGCATGATGAAAAATACATCTTTTCCTAAGGGGCCTGGAACTATTGCTGATTTAATGTTCAAAGGAAGCGTTTCTTAATTAGAATTATAAATTCCAGTGCACACCAAGAATCAGCTGCGGGCCACGTGTTTATCATAAATAAATGTTTCTTTATTCACTTGCAGTGCAAGCCCAGCCGATTTGCAGAACTCACCTCCGCGATTTTGAGGGCTACGGCACGAATTGTGTAATTATTGCTCCCTTATCTATACCGTGACATTGGTGCAGCTCGCGAAATCCGCAGCAAGCAAGCCACCCGGAAGGCCTGCCGGAGCTCGCCTGCTCCTCCATGTTCCTCGGGGACGGTCTCCAGATAAGGGGCGCTCCTGTCACTGACACCGGCAAGGCGATAGCAAACTCACGAGCGATGCTGACCCCAGGCGATCAGGTGGCCGCTGCATGCGAGCCATGCATGCATGCGAGCCATGCATCCATGCGAGCCGCGTCTCCCAGCCGCCCAGGGGTGGCCCTTCAAAATGCTGGTTCCGTTGGAGCCAGGTGACGGCAATCAACAGCTTCATAATTTAAAGGAAAGTCAATCCTCTTTGTGATTATGTCCAATGGCCCAGAAGCTTGTCATTAATACATACACATCCTGTCGTCTCCATATGCATTTGGAACTTTTCCAACACTTTCACTGACTACTACTTACCACATAAATGACGTAACTCTTCATCTTTTAACTTTTTCCCAACTATTATAGCCTTCCCTAAGACACTGGATCTTCTCATAATATACCCAAAATGAATATATAAATGAGAATGAATCTATTTCACTGGAGCAGTTCCAGTTCTGTACCTCTGGGGCAGGACAGCCTGGCTCCTACCTGGACTTGAATACCCAGCCTTCTGGATACAGTTCTTTAAATTTAATGCTTCCTACCATCTGTTCACGGGGCAGAAATGACCATTAACTAACAAGCACGATACCAAGCAGAAGTCCACAGGGAAGCTCAAATCAGCTGAAAACGACTCACATGACAGCATAAAAATCAGACAGTAAATGATGTCTGGCATTTAGGAAAGAGACAGATTACACGACACTTGTCCGTAATATCCTTCTGTTCCAGGGGCCAGTAACATTGCTCAAAATTACTGTATGGGGTCACATTACTACATTAAAGATCACCGACGCTGATCCAAACGACATTAGAGATCACCGACGCTGATCCAATCTACTGCAGGTGTCAGTGACACTGATCCAAACTATTGCAGGGATCACCAGTGCTGATTCAAACGACAGCACCAGCTTTTTTTGCACTTTTCTGTTTCATGGAGAGAGCAGAAGCTGGTGAGGTCCAGAGTGTCTGTGATACCTCCTCAGAGGATCCCTTACAGTTCAGCTTGGTGTACTGTGCTTGATTACCCGCATGTGAGCGATCCACAAGAGGGGAAAGTCGATCTGTGTGACTCATGCCTGGAAACTCGGGTGTTCATGTTGTCACTGCCTGAGGTAGATAGTGATGACAAGACGAAGATTAAGGAATTCTGTATATCGAGCCTGTCCTTCTGCCATCAATCAGAGGCGGATTGCTCTCATACAAGCCTAAAAATGCTACCTGGTCAGACACAGGAAGCTCCACTAGGGTTAAAATGTCACTGCTAGCCATAAAAATGGCCAACAAGGTCTAACAGAAAGGAACGGTCTTTCAAAAATATGATCTGTGCGGTAAGTATAAAAAATTAATAGTTAACATTTCAGTAGAGTGCACACATGAATTAATAATCTGAACATTGAGTACAGCACACACTTACAGGCATACATACAAATGCGTGTACATGATTCTTAAATGGGTTTTCAGCCCGGTAAAAAAAAAACACAATGTAAATTGGAAGATTTAACGCATAAAAAGATCAGAGGCTCTAAGAAAGAGGACACAGTGCCATGTTTAAAGTTTAGACACCAGCTTCAACGTGTTAAACGCTTAACTGTGTCCTTTGATTTTTATTTCTGCTTCCTACGGCATTTTCCAGGGAATGCGCGGCGGAATTAGTTAGCGGGTTTGAAGCAAATCTTCTGCCAACCTCCAGTCTAAGACAGATGAGGTCTATACAGCACGGACCACAAAGGGTAGCTCTCTCCATTGTACACACCACAGTCCCCTCCCCCCGTGTTTAAAATTCTACTCATGAGTAACTCTGCCAGTGTGGCTGGCGACTGCATGGCTTCAGCTCTCATCTTCATTCCCATTCACTCGATAATGAACACCCCCCCCCCCCCCAACCCCCGTGAATGCCGCGTGGAGGTCCACACCACTCCCCAAGCTGTTTGCTCCCTGTTCCTCTTCATCCACCGTGGCCGCCAGCCTCTGCCCTCCGGGTGGTATAGAGTGCAAGGGCTTGAGATTTCAGCAGAACATTCCGGAAACACCGCACGGCCCCATTCTGCATGACAGGTGAGGGGGTGTGGGGGTCTCGGGAGCGAGAGTCGGATCACCGAGGCCAGCGTGTCGATTACCTCCACCTGTCCGTCATTCCCAGTGAGGTTTATAAACTGCTCTGTCCAATTTTTTTTTATCCGAATTGAGGAACACAGAAGATGCCCCAAACCACACCACCCTCCAAGCAAACACATTCATGTCTTCACCCTGTCTGCTCATTTCTGTTCAGTCCCCGGCTGAAACAACGGAGTTCTTTTAAAGTACGTACCACTGGTAGCTCTCCCGGCCTGATCTCCCCTGTAAAGGACACTCCCCACCCAAATAAAGATTCCACCAGCTGCCTGGCCTTTATCCAGAGGCTCTTCTCACTGCTTCAGATGCTGCCTGTGAGCTGCACAGCCTTCAGACTGTCACCCTCGATACGCTCATGTCCCAGAATGTTCCACAAGGAAGCGTGTACGGCGAAGAAAACAAAATCCAAAGTGTTAGTATCAACCACATGAGTTGCAAATGGTTAACCTGAGCCATTGTTTCAGAATACATACATGTATTCAGTATAATTTGTCTTTTTGACTATATGGTTCAGAGAGTCCATCTGAATTAAGCAAGAAAATCTAAGAGAATCTAGGTTATTTATCCAGTCTGGCACAGCAACTGTTGAAACTATGCAGCAAAATAGCCACATCTGAGAATAGACAATATATTCACTATATATACACATTGAGAGACGGCAACTATAAATGGCTGAGGATGTAAGTATACAGCCATTAAATTTCTCCTTTGCCCATTTTCCAACTTTTCAGGACACCATCATAAGGTTTTAGTGTAGAAGGATATGGTATCAGAATATGGCAGGCCGATTTCCAAGGGGAATAGTCTTGGCTCCCATTAAACCAGTAATGAGGAAAATCGGTGGCTGCTGGACGGATTTTTAACACGACGAGCAACATCCCGCAGACCGTGTTTCCAAATACAATGTGCTGCCGCTGATTCAGCCCCGGTGCCGCTAAGTATCAAGAACCCTTCCGCCGGAACTACTTTCCGTTGGGGGATCGTGAGCAGAGCCAAGAGTTAGATCCAAACCTCTTTTTCATTTTGTGCACAGTACGCTATATATATATATATAAACATACAATACAGAATGCGATTAAATAAAACTGTGCACACAGAAGACAAGCTGCTGCCGCAGGGCTGCTTCGCGCTGCTGTTTTTATTAAATACATTCCACTTGTACATTACTAATAAAATTACGAAGATTACCTCCGGTGCCTGCATTAGTCCCTTTAACTTAAAAATACGGTCTAACTTTTTTTTTTAACAAAATATACTGAGCAAGTAAAATTCTTCGTCCATTATCTCAATTTGGAAAAACAAACACTTTGCTGTGAAAACTACATCTGTTTGTGTGATGGGAAAAGCACATCATAACCTTTGTGAGTAATTAAATTCTTAATGCGATTTTAAACAGATATTGCTCGGACACTTTGGGGTCTTTCGCTCTACACTATTAGGAAAACCTTCCTTGACCAACTAAAAAATGATTTAATAGACATTTAAATGGCTAAAGGCCTCGTATAACTGATCTAATTTAATTATTAGTCATAAGAAATGCGTACAGCTCGAAAGAACGGGATGTTTATGTTTTGTAAATAATAACATCCAGGCATTTTTAAAGGCATTTTGCATTTAAGAAAAATAACCAAGAGCTAAACTGATTGTATTTATATCCAATGCTTGTAATTGTATTAGTACAGACGCGCTTCACTGCCCTAATTGCAAACAGAACCGAAGATCCTACAAACAGGCATATTGGGTTTTTTTTTTTTTACTGCATCGCCTCCCTAATTCATTCATTATTAGTATATGAGTTACTGTTGAAAGATTTTAACTTTATGGATGAATTCCCTTTCAAGAGGCCGCGCGTACGGCGTGGAGAGGCATTTAGAATAGATGATTAAGGTTGCCTACGATTTGCTTTTCGTCCATTTTTTTTCACTAATCAAAAGATTCAGCCAGCAAAACACAGTCCGATGGGGGATTTATCACGTCTCCGCAGTATGAGAAACACACACTGGGTGTCAGAAAATGCCAAAATCCGGCAAGACGCTGCACAATACATTTGTAATAACAGCTTACTGTGTAATAAACAAGATTCCTCGCCATGCTAATGAACTGCAGCTCTGAGCCCACTATGGATTTTACGTTTCTCACTGAAGCTTTGTAGTTTAACTCTCCCCTGACTCGTGTAAAAATAGTTCTGCTAGTGATCTCTCAAATCTCCCCGTCTCTTTCTCAAACAAACACACCATCACTCACGCCATCGCTAATTTCTTGGAGCTCAAAGAATGAATATAGGCAGATACAGGCACAAAGCAATGAAACGGGGGAGGGCGGGAATATGGTGAAAATCTTTCATGGTAATCCGTGATCCTACTGCAAGCATACATAAAAACAGACGAAAGACTGCAAAACAGAAACAGCACCTTTAATTATTAAACACCACAAGCACTTAAGAGTGAGTTAGTGCTAAAACAACAAACAAAACACTGGTGACTAAGAGAAGTGAAGTCACTAACCTATATAAAACAAATAAATTCACAGATAAATTCCCTAACTCCCCTTCTAGTCAAACACAGGAAAAAAAAACAATACTGAACAAAACTGGACAAGGAGATTCTCCATCCATCCATCCATCCATCCATCCAAGGTTGTAGGGGTCCTGGATCATGTTCCAGACAGCAAAGGGCACGAGGTTAAAGTATACCCTACATGCCGTCCATTAAAATCAATATATACAATCTTTATATTCCGTTTTGAAGAATGTCTCACACCCAGAAAATGGATAGAAAATGGATTAATGATAGAAAATGGATTAATGAATACTGAGGGATATTGCTGTAACATTAAAGGAATGCCTGTAAATAATGTAACTATAATATACACCCTAAACTGCTTATGGTTTAGCCAAATAAATATTTGATATTTATGAAGCATTTTTTCCAGCTACAGTGGCATTCGTTCTCAGACTGAGAGTCAGTGGGAGAATGTATGCATGTAGATGAAACGTAATGAAAAGCATTGTTCAATTTGCTCAGCGTGATCCTACTTGACAGCTAAACCAGAGAAGTCTAGCATTCACAGCAAGACGTTAAAAGCAAACATGAATTAAGGATAATTGGTAATTGGGCTCGAAACTGAAATAACAGACAGAATTCTCGGTGTTCTGAGAAGGCAGTGAACTGTGAAAACTAATGTTTTCCGTGGGGGTTCTGCGTGAACGATGATCTGACGGGTTTGATTCCATGGTTGGTGGGATGATGTGCGTCAAAGGCTTGAGTTACAATGCAATTCCGCCGCAGCCCTTCGATTAAGGACCGCCTGGCACATGAAAAACCAGACGCGGTTTTCATGCCATCAAATCAGCAATTCTGAGGAACAAGACGGACCCTAGGTGAATATAAAAGTCTACCTCACAGGAGGATCCATATTTCAGCCAATCACCATCAAACAGTCATGCCCAGATGCTACATTCTGGTGTAAAATTACCCATTTCTTTGGCACAGACATTTTATAACCCTGTTTTATTTCCTCCTAATTGCTCAGCGATGAAGTGTTGTGTACCTGACATTGAACGTCTATCAAGGGATCTTTGGCAGTTCAGGTCCCCATAGACGGAATCGGGGGGGATACACAAAAAGATTTATTTTGTGTCTAATACAGTCTATCAACCTCAAATTTAGTGTGAGATGAGAAGAACTTCAAACACCCAGTAACCCCCGGCATCATATATATATACACAGAGATAACAACCCCATTTGTCAACTGCCTGACATTTCAGCAGCAATTCCGCAGAATGCGGCGTGACTACGGGGGAATCCTATCACTTTGCAGCATGTAAATCCAGCCAATGGGTGGCCAAATCCCACCCCCCCAGGAGCCCAAGGAGCGAGAACACGTCGCTAAGATACAGAATCACTGTACTCGAGATGGGCTTCAGCCACCAGAGCTGAAGCTGCAAACTGATGCTTCTGTTGCTTGCGTGCAGATCACACGGACGGCTCATTCCACATCGCCAGGAAGTAAAGACTTAAACAACGTTTGTTCCTTTTAAGATCAGCCACTCTCTTGGGATTTATACAGCTTATAGTCATTCTATTTGTTATGTATTTTTAATCTGCTGTCAAATAAACAGTAAACAGTTCTCAGTCATTCTGTTCTTTCTTCTTAAGTTATTTTTCATCTGTTAATATCTGTTGATTAGCCAACTGTCTCGAACTCCAAAATCCTCTAAACTGTAACTCTGAACTGTAACTCTAAAATCGTGCTTGTAGATTCTTCAGAAATGGTTAAACTGAAGCGAATTATTCCTTTGACATCATTAATTGGATGGGAAACTTTGCAGCGTCGTACCTTAAGGGTTGGAATTTTAAGTCCTGCGTGGGCTCTGAGTATGAAGCTTGACCCTACCGTACAAGAACATGCCGTTACGGGAAACGGCTTCTCTAAACGGCTCATTGTGTTCTCAATGATGGACTGGCATCCTGTCGACAGTGTCCCCCACCTCGCGCCCAGTGCTTCCTGCAATAGGCTCGATGCAACCCTGCATTAGAGAAGCGATCACGGAAGATGGATGGATGTATTGTGAATTATACTATGCTATAGTACAAGACAAATGTTGTCTCTCAAATGATGCACCTCATTTGAGAAACTGGAGGCGACCCTGGCCATTTGATGTCTGAAAGCGGAGCGACGAGCCGCAGTGGAAGCCATAAATAAGCCAATCTGACGACCTGAGACTCAGGCGTGAGATGAGTCCTCGGCCCGGGCGGGGCTGTCCGCCATCCCGCCTGCACGCGCCACGCGCCGAAGAACAATAAATCACCAGCTGTAATGAACACGCAGTGCTGGAAATGGGACAGAGCAGCCCTGGCCTGCAGGAAACCCCCCATCAGGCATCCGTGGGCAGCCTTTGCAAGCGGCAGGACCCTGGCAGAGGGGCACGAGTCACGCTACATGAAAGCATCTCTTCTATAATGAAGACCCGACTGGGTGCCCTCTCAGAACAGCACACGACCTCGACAGAGTAAACGTAGGACTGCCGAGCGCAGAGTGCTCCAGGAATCTAGACTCTTTAGACACACTTTTTCCAGGTCTGAGTTCTCATTTTGTGACTAATTACTAAGGGAAAGTAGGAGTGACAGGAATCCCTGTGGCTTCAAGAAGATATTATCATCTGCCGGTGGGGAGAGAATTAACCATGAATTTAAGGACCCAGTGCCAAAACTCAAGGGGTCTCTTTATATTCATGGCAACGCTGCCCATCTGGAGGGCGACATCCTTACCGGAGGATCTTAAAAAAATAAAAGCGATTTGCAAACCATGAAGGCGAGCAGCACTTTAAAGTGGGATTAGACTGACGGCGGATGGCGTTTGAATTACGCTGGACTGCGTGATGGAGCACGAGGGGCTGAAAGCCGACTGGAAATGAAAAGCCTCTTAATTGGAAGGGAGGGTGCAGTTGCCTAATGACAAAAAACCCAGACCGGCGATCCGGGAGAGTCTCGGGGGAAAGCTGCTCTTGTACACGACCGAATGGCTCCATAAAAAATAGAGGGGCTTTTTAAAACAGGTGTGATATCCACTAAAGCAAACAGATAATAGGAATAACCTGGCAGAAGCTGGGAACTGTCACTGGTGGTGAAGGAGCTGTGAGCCTTTCCGGATCCATCCGCGTGGGGCTCCTATTACAGGGCCGTCCCTGCTGATTAAAGAGCTGGCCGGAGGTTGGCCATGGCTGCTTTTACGCACCCCCCCGCGGAACTGGCCCCCATATCAAGATGGCTGACCTTGTCACTGCCACCCCCCCTACCACCACCACCCCCCACAGAGCGTGAGAGGCTCAGGTGCAGAGCGCTGTCACATTCTGCATTAGTCACAGCTAATGAGAACGAATTCACTGTAATTAGAGCTGCCATTTTGTGATAATTGCCCTATACACAGTGTGCGGGGCTAACCTAAATGCCCCGGTTGGGGCGTCTAGACAACTGCGATTGCATAGCCAATGGGCCTCACCTTCTCCACTGCGTCTTTGTGACCCCTGAGAGCGACAGAGTCACTGGGGAGGCACCTCGGTAAGAAACGGACCCGTCATACACAGTCTCCAAATATGAAAAAACGACCATCACAAAGCTCTGTTTGCAATCTTCTAGTTTAAGTAATTATATATCACAGAGCAAGAGCTGTTTTCATGCAACATGGCTTTTTATAATTGGTTATATAAGGGACTTAATTACAATACTGTTAATTTTATCACATCACCAATTGATATTATTGTTAGCTGTTTTTGTTTAATTGATTTTGATTTAGGTCGCTCCGTAAAGCGCGTCAGTTTGTTAAACAGCATACTGTGAAATGCAGCTATACTCCAGAATTCTCTCTCAAATTAAGAGCCCTACCAAACACTCTTTGATGATACATAAAGAGGTACAACATACAGAAGACATAGATGCAAACATGGTGGATCGTTTCGGCGCCCTGCCCATAGCCTACGGGTAAAGAAGCCACCAAGCTCAGGCACTATGGAAAGCAATCATCTTCCCCTGATTTGACCCCTTCTGATGACCAGGCTGAGTTATATCATGCTGAAAATGAAATAACCACAACATGGAGAAATTTGACAGATAGGAGCAGAGCCCAGATTCCTCTTAGTGATGAGCAAGTCAGTTTCTGGACCTGAGCCTGAGGGGAGTTTTCAATTCATTTTATTTTTATTTAGCACCTTTCACAACAGAGTCACCCCAAGGTGCTTTACATGGATCTAATACATTCCTACATAATTTCACACAATAATTCTTCTAAAACTTGGAAAAGGGAAAACAAAGAAATGAAAGAAAGATAACAGATCAACTGGCTGCCCAATGCCGGGGGGGCGGGGGGGGGGGGGGGGGGGGGGGGGGGCGGGGGGGGGGGGGGGGGGG
>JAODJX010000127.1:41237-56516 GCA_026776945.1 Isichthys henryi | reverse complement strand
GCCCCCCCCCCCCCCCCCCCCCCCCGGCTAGGGCTGGGCTTCTTCATGGGCCATCCTAAACTGTAACCCGGAGCCCCGAGGGGTAGAGGTGTTTTTTCTAGTTGTTACTGTAGAATTCTATGCTGTTGATAGGACTCCAACAATAACTTTTATCCCCGTGGCCCCCACCTTCTCAGGCATTCCGTTCTTTATGCTGCCATGGTTCACCTATTACTGCATGCAAAAGATGGTATTAATGCTTCCTGTTGTATGTGGGGGAAAAGTGCTGCTTGGAGTTCTCGGTACAGCTGGCTGGGGTGGGGGGTCACACTTAACATTTCCTGCCTACTTCAGCCTTTAGGTTCTATCTTCTCATAATGTGTGGCACTGTTTTGTGCTATATTCTATTTTAAGGTCATTTTTCACCAACCCTCTAATGGCAGTAGTACGGGTAATATGGACATATGAATGAATGGTAGGGAAATTTCAGGGCTTCTACATTAGAGTCCTGCCAGGTGATCTTATCGTTTCGTTATCCCCCCCCAACCTTTCAAAAATGGCCCGATCTCCAGTGAGATAACAATGGCTTCCACTGTGCGTCGTGACCGGTCAGTGCTGACTTGGCAGGTATCATCTCTGGGTGCCTCGGCCACGCCCCAGCGTGCCGGTGGGGCTCTCGACCCGCAGCGGGACGTCATGACCGCACCGGGAAGCAGCCCAGGCATGTCCCGTTTGCCGTTGGCGGTGGGCGGGGCTTCACTCAGCCGTCTGTGGCCAGTGTTACTCTGCCAACACCCTTTTCTGTCCGGTATCGGGCCTCCGGGTTGGGCCTCCAACGAATCCAGTTTACACAATTTTCGGATGCCGGTTCACGTGAGAAATGGCCCTCGTTTATTAGGGTGTGTCTGTTATGCCCAGCTCAACTCATTGCTCTCTGTGCGGAGTCAAATCCCATCAACTACCCCCCCCCCCCACACACACACACACACACACACACACACACACAAACACATTGTGTCTTTAGGATCAGTTGTCTTGGGGCGACTCCTGAAATGAAATCTCTGCATATCTGTCCTCTATGGTTGCTTTTTGACAAGCTTTATCTATTGTCGTTAACATTCCTAATTATCTGGGAGTCGGCCTCCTTTTAATTGGAGGGATGAGGGATGAAAAGAGCCATTTATTGCTCTTTGTATGTATGCTTTGCGGCACTCTCATACATCTCGTTGGCTCGTCACATAAACATGCAGAGTCCGCAGCCTGGGAGTCGCAGCTTTATGTGACAGGCAAGGGGCTCAATACTGACCCTTGAGGGACACCCTGCATCCGGGCTCTGTGGCAGTGCTCCTATTGGGTTGTTTGCCCCCCCCCCCCCCCCAAGTTCCGAGGGCAGGCAAAGCAGGAATTACTTTGGGTCGGGCTATACTAGGTTTTGCCCAGGCCTTGCTCCTTGATGTGATGTAGTGCAAAGCTTAATCTCTCCCTGTATCCTACCTTTTAAAGAGCTTTTTGGTGAGTTTGTGAGAGAGGAATACAGTTCATGTCAATGTTCATGCTCTCGCACATTTACATTTTCATTTATGAGAAGGTGTCTTGTTCTTTAGTTTGACTCTGGAAACTGTTTTATTTTAAATGTCTCTTCCTTTTTTTTTTTTTTTTTTTTTAATAGGGTAAAATATGTTTCCCTCACAAAGATTTCCAGGAGCGACAGTCTAAAGGCCAAGTAGTGACTCCCCAGATCTAGGCAGATTACAACTATGGATCTGTAAGACCAAACGGTCAAGAGTTGCTGATCACCCGCGAGATAACAGTGGTTTAACATTTAAATTGTCACTTCATGTACTTCGAGGATGAGGTTATTAAGGGCTCGTGCTAATTTGCCGCTGGGATTGTGTGCACCTCACCTCACGGCTCTTATCTAATCTGCCATGGACGAGGTGTCACGTGTAAACGCGTGGTCCCACCGCCAACATGCGCCTGCCCTCTGGCTTCTGCACTGCTGTGTGTGTGTGTGTGTGTGTGTGTGTGTGCGTGCATGCATTTAGTGTATTTTCTTGCCCGGTTGTGTGTGCTCACACCGCCAGGGTTCCTGTTCCGATGCGTGAACATTCCTTTGTCCTCACGTGTGGTGTGGTTGGGGTGGGGGGGGGAGGGGAGGCCAGGGCAGGCTCCTCCCCCTCTTCCCTGGTCTCGTGCTGGCCGTCCCTCTGCAGGAAGTCCAGGTGGAGTCTCGTGGCAGCTGCAGGGTTAAGCTCTTCCATTTTGTAAGGTAACGCCCTAATAGCCTGATCTGTCACTGGCGCTAAAATGGCAGGCCTTAACCCTTCATTTGCCAGACTGCAGTGCTTGGTGCTCCCAGTACCCTGGACTCGCGAACATCTCCCTGGGGCGGGGGGTTATGGATGGGGACAGAGGTGAGTGACCAACATGCTGTCCTTTCTGTCCCCTGAAGTCCCCCCTCCCCCCCCCCCCCAACACCGGCAGTCCCTTGTCCTTTTACCCCGTGATCAATGCTCTCACAAGCTGCTTGTGCTGGACCCAGTGCCAGCTGAAGCCAGATTAGGGAATTCGCACAGTTGGCTTTCCCATGGGGTGGGGGGGGGGGTGGGGGGTTGGTCATGTGGACTTTTTTTTTTTTTTTTTCCTCCCCTCCCTGTGTGCTGTGAGCAGGTAGAAACCTTTTCACTGTTGCCTTTGAATTGACAGTACGGTTTAATTTACATATAATTTATCACTTTAATGATGGAGAAATTACTCTACTGACTGTAGGGTTTAAACCAGCAAGCTTCTAATCACAGGCACAGCATCCGAACCTGCTGAGTCATACACTGGCTCCATTCTTCTTTAGGGTCTGGCTACGGTGTTGGGGGGGGGGTAGGGGGGTGTATATTTGATGAGCCTCATGGGTCCCGTGAAGGAATCTTGCTGTACGTAGGTGGTGGGACATCCTGGGTGGGATGAAAGCATCTGAACAAGATGTACACAAACGGCTTCAGCGCACCACAGCAAGGTGGATGAATTTCACCTGGGTTACGTGGTTACATCAGCAGCCGGAGCTGCATGTGAAGGCAAAGTGCCCTACACCACGTCCATGCCACTGGGGGCCGGGCTGACATCATCAGCTGGTAGGACTATTGCACGGCGCTGGCCGCGCGATGGGGGTTTGTGTTCGTTTGGCTGTGCTGTCTCCAGTGTGGTGGATTGAGCTTGTAGTCCCTGGTGTCAGTCACCCAACCCCAATCCGTTCTGTCCCCAAGGGGCTCTCAAGGCTTTCTGTGAAAGATCAGACATGCGGGCCTCAACTCCATGGCGTTCGAACTACCCCACAATCCCTCTTTCTGTCTAGCACGCTATTGTTCATGCAAATCATATGCAAGAAAGTTGGTTTATGTGTCCTTCCAGGTTTTCATTTCCCCCTTTTTTCGGGTTTTGAAAATGCCGTGCGGTCTGGCTCACTGACGGCGGGGAATTCATTAGGATGGTCATGTTACTAAGAGGTTTCCCCATTATTGTTTTTAATGGCAAAGATACGGAGACGCGCCTGATATTAGAGCCAACTTGGCCTCAACATGGCTGGTTCTAATACTTATCAGTATCAGATGTCAAATCAATGGCTGCACCTAAGCTATGCAAGGCTGGTAGCTTTCGATAAGCAGGGTCGGGGACCACTGTTCTATTGCCCTGATAGGTGTGGGACACTATGCAGAGGACGTCTTCGTGTTTCCCATACTGGCACCTGCTAAGCAGGACGAGGTGATGTCGAACCCTTATTGGAGATTGTTTTTGTAGCTTTGGGGCACAGTGGTTTCAGTGTCTATTTTAGTGTGAGTGTGTAATTATTTCATTTAGCTTTATTTATGGCCGTGGTTTGTTCCTAGGAGCAAGGAGACCTTGCCTGAGAAATGTATATGGCGAGGGATGTATTAATAGAAATCCGTAGCTTTTGTTTTTCTCCTGTTCTGCTCAGATAATGCAAACGTATGTGTACTCTGGGCTCGATTTTTATTTTTCTTCTTGCATCTAGTGCAGTTACACAGTTGCATCCATTAGTTACGTCCCCTGCAGTGGCATGTAGGGTTTGATTCGGCGCTCTTCGGTTTTTGCCGTATGATAAATGATTTAGTGCTATTTTGCAAAGTTGGATCAAAGCTTTGAATGTGCATTATTATGATTATTAGTCTGTCTGAGTTTGCGGGACTTGTTTGAGACAAGTGGATTGAAAATGGGGGGGGGGTTCGAGGCTTTCTTCGGTTTTGAAGTAATGTTTAGCAAAACCTTTAAATATCCTCTTCCCTGTGTGTTCCACTTTGAAGTCCCTGCGGTTCTCTGGCGAGTTAAAAGCCCCTCTCAGGCGCTGAGAGAGAGTCTACCGATCCTGTCATTTGCATGAGTGCAAAAACGTTGCATTGTAACGGAAATGAGGAAACCGATGTGGTCACATTGTAATGTATGGGGGTAGGATTCGGGGGTTGTCTCCTATGTGTGCACCCCTCACTGCCACCGATCTGAAGGTCTGCTTGTTCACAGAGCTCTGTTCCTTTCCACTGACGCACACGGGCCTGTTAGGGGTGCACACATCCCTCTTCTCCTGACCCGGCCTCTTCTCCTGTGCACCATTGGTGGATGTTTCCAGAACGTAATATCTAGAACCCCGGAAAGAGAACTTTTTTAAATTAATTATTGCTATAGGGTGGGAGTGACTCTCCCTTCATAGCAAAGGAACCTGATGTAAACATCTCGGCAAATGCCGGTTTTGATCCCTTTAGTGCATTAGGGAATAGAGGCTGTCTGAACATCCCTTAACCTTGCACCTTGGAGATACTGAGGCGTTTTGTACGTGGAACACAACTGGACACTTCTGTGGTAGCTCAGCGGGGTTCTTGTTTGGTAATGAGGAGACTGAAAGCAGTGTGGAGACAAGTGTGTCTTTCTTCTGGACTAAATATCTAAGCAAGACAGCACAGTAATATGATTGTGAGAATCCAGCTCAGTGTGCTCATTTTTTTCTATCATATTGAAAAGATCCTTTTAATTTTATTTATTTTCCTTCCTCCTGAGTAAGGTTCTGAACCCTTATTTTGTCCAAATGTGTGCGAAGGTCCCACAGCTGTGACATCACACTATCATACATTGTTTTTTCTGATTGTCCGTGTCCTCAGCCAGCCTGGGGAAAATGTAAATTGTTCTGAGAAGGTGTCTTCTGAATGAATGCCTGGTTTGCCATGGACCCACCTGTATGGGACTGTAGTGGACGGTGTGTTGGCAGCGTCCATGTTGTGTAGCAGTGGCTTGCAGGAGCCTGTTTACAAAGGCAGCTGTGCTGGGAGGAGTGACTGAGTTTCTACCCCAGGGATAAAGTCTTCCAGATCACCCCCCCCCCCCAATGGCCTGTTGTTGCTCTATCTGATATGGGAAGTGAGGAGTGTGCACAAACAAGCGGCCATTTTGCACGGTTTGGTTGCCGATTGATTGAGCCCTTTCACCCTTTGTCACTGCGCCTTTGTCTTGCCTGCTCGTCTTGCGTTTGGGTCTGTTTGAAAAGAGACACTTTATTGCGATTTCGCCGACTTCCTTTCAACCCCCCAAAGGTGTCATTGGTTTTAAGTACTGTGTCCTGCCGAATCATCTGTCTCTTTTTGTTTCTCCATTTTGGAAGTGTGGCTGCTTTCAGAACCCTCTTCAGTACACTGCAGATCTTAAACATCTCTAGTGTAAAGTTAAAAAAAAAATATATATGTGTGTGTGTCCCCAAAGGTGGTATGAGATTTCCTGACTTTGAATCCCATCTCCTGCATCTAAAAATCAATGTTAATGTGCTGTGTGTTTCTTAGACTGACTTTACAGATTTTGTAGTAGTTCTGTAAGAAAAAAAAACTCCAGTTGTATGCAGGCTAAACCTTCTGAGATCATTTTTTTGTGGTAAGCAGTTTTGGCTGGTAAAATGTCATGTTGTACCTTTAGCTGATTGTATTGCTTTGGAAGGACGTTTGTGCATATGCTTTATTTTGTCTCCTCAAGCTGTTAGACTGTGCTGTTTAAATGTGGGTTCTTGGCTTTAAGGACAACCTCGTTCTACATTTACATCCGTTTTGACGTTGTGCGTCACCAGTGCAGACACCTGGGTCCTTGGGTTAGGTTATAATTGCACAGGATGGTGCACTGTGACATGATCTTTTTGCCTGTTTCTGAAGTGAGCACCGTTTAACGTTGGTTGTGCTTTTGGTGGTTTCCTCGAAGTAGCAAAGCATAATGTTTTATATTTACTGTTAAGAGCGCAACTCATGTCATTGAGTATCATTAATGGTTATTAAATATTATTAATACTTATTGTGGGGAAAATGTGACTAGATGTTCGCAGATGATGCTGAGAGGTGTTGAGTGGTTTGTCTAAGAGGCACTTCATACGACAAGCTGGCTTCTGTAGATGTGCGTAGCTACAGACTGTCCCTTTAAAAGTGCTGCCCGCGTTGCCGTTCGTCTCCCTCCCTCTTCCTCCTCTGTGGCAGACTCATGTTTTGGAATGCTGGTAGTGTTTCCCTAACGCACTCGATCGGTCGTGGCTGCTCGCGCTACCGGTCTGTCCCTCCGGGGGTTAAAACCTGCTTCATCCTCTCTCACCCGTCAACTGGTTTAGACCGGTTCTCGGAAAAGTGCTTTGTCTCCCATTGAATCCTGGGAAGGGTCATGTGGAGCTCCAGTGATGTCATGAAGGATGAGAAAGACCTTAAGTCAGCTTTCTTTATCAGATGGGATGTTTGCAGTGCAGGTACAGTGGAGCGTTTATGTGCATCTCCAGACCCCCTTAACCTATCTAGAGTATGTGTCACTTTGTTTAGTCTTTAATTCCAAGAATTTCTCTTAAATATAATGCATAGTTGGCCCTGTTTAATGGCACTGCACATAAATTAAAGCTCCTCTCCTGAAAAGCTTGGTTGAAGTTTGCCCTTCACCATGCTTCTTTTCCGACACCCCCGGTCCGGGTGTTCGTTCCTGTTTTAACACGTGCGGGGGCCCAGGCAGCAGTCCCAGCTTACTGCTGCCACGAATCCCTGCCAGCGTGGCGGTGGCGATGGCTGGATTAAGGTCACCGTCTGGATCTGGCACCGAGGAACCTTCCTTTCTGTCCAGCTGCTGTTCAGCACTTTGCGCTCCTCCCGCCTGACGCATGGCCTTGTCCCTGTGGCTTTAGGAGTTGCGGCCCGCTGCAGTGACGGTTGATACCCGTCGCCGATGTGCTTAAGACCCTCCTGCTAGGGCTCCCCTAAAGTTGCATATAATCACTGTCAGTGTTAATTCTGGCGTTCTTTCGGCTCGATTGGGGTCAAGATGGAACCCTCTCAATAATAGCATGTCGCTTTGCATACAGCTGCTGATGCGTTTTCCCACAAACCTTGCTGGAGGACTATAAATAGTGGCAGGTAATGTCGTGATTAAGGGCACAGGCACATTCTGGAAGGTTCTTGGGTTAAGTGACCGTGGAGGTGCTAGTGTGTGTGTGTGTGTGTGTGTGTGTGTGTGTGTGTGTGGTAGCAGGGTTTTAATTCCTCTAGGATGAGGCTGGTCATATTGGGGGCTTAAATTGCTTTGGCTGGTACTTAGTTATTTGTTGCTATAGATATTTATTTGCATTTGAATGTATGGGTGGGAGCCTTTGGTATGCCAGTAAAGGCCCTCTCCGTTTCCCATCATCCATTGCAGTGTGATCCTCTGGTACAGCATGGAACATTCAGTCGCACAGATCTTGGTAGAATAACAGGACTTTAAGTTCACATACAGCAGCTCGTCTGACCACCGCTGCTACGTGGGCTCCTGTTGCTGCTAATCTTGGCACGTGAGCGGAATTAAGCCATTAAACCTGGCTTTGTTTTATATAGCACTTAAACGGCGGATTTACAGTGTACCTGGCAGAGCATGTCAGCAAGTCGTGCTCACGGAGTGATGATTATCCCCCCCCCCCCCCTTATTTGTCCAGGTGCCGGCATGTCGGAGGAGGCGGTGCGTCAGACCCGCAGCCAGAAGCGGGCGCTGGAGCGGGATGCCCTGCCTGTGGAGGTGGACAGCAAGAAGGTCAAGATGGAGAAGGGGGACCACGGGAAAGGCGAGACCGGGGTGCCTGATGGCCTGAAGGTCACTGGCATCCTCAAAGCTGGCGAGGTGAAGGCCACCATCAAGGTGGAGGTGCAGACGAGGGAGGAGCCGGTCGACATGAGCACCTCTAAAAGGTGAGCGCTTCTTGAACACGATGCTTTCACCCATCATTGTGGGTTTATGGTGTAGAAGCCACAGCACCCGCGGCTGGCATCCATGGCATCTTCTCGGCGATCCTCTTCACCTGGTCAAGCCCCACTTCAGCTGGACCTTTAAAACCTGCCGTAGGACACCACTGTCGAATGCAAAGCCACTTGCTTTTTGCATATCTGGTTTTTTGGGTCTCTTATAAATAGAAAGGTTTCCTTATTCCAGTTCCTAAGTCCTACTGGCCCCGCTGGTCTGCTCAATTCACTTTAAAGCTGCTTGCCCTCAGAACGGGACTCGCTGCTGTTCACTCACACCAAAGGTTTAGTTTGTATATGTAGTGGGTGACCAGCTTAAGCCTAACTCACGTTTAATTATTAAAATTCTTCTCACTCATTAGTCACCACATCTTCAGCCTGTTGCCAGTGGTGTCAGGCACTGTGTTCTTAGGGAGATGATTTGATTTGTCATTAGGTTATTCAGAAAGTCAAAAATGGCCGAGATCCCCTTGACCTTCTCTTGGGTTTCCATTCCATTTTTCTTCCAGCTGAACCGATCTGATAAGTCCTTTTCTGCACAGTTTATACCTTAAAGACATGGCCGTGTGTTTTTATTGTTCTTTTTATTTGTCAAAGGAAAATAAGGTTAAGTAACTAAGAGCTGCAGCGGTTTGGTGCAGTAGAATTGGTTCCATATAGGGCTGCATGATTTTACGTCGCAATTATAAGGCACATGTGCAATAATCACCAGGGCTTTACATGACGGGCGTAAACATTAGCCTGGATGCCGGCTTTCTGGTAAATATACGGATGCTTTTGAGATTTGGCTTTTGAGCTGTCCCTTTCTTCACCACCACTTAACCTCTTTGCGCTTCCGTGATTCACCAAAACGGTAGTATGTGGCGTGTTCTGCTAGCCGAATTTATACAGATTACTAACTTTTGGCCGTGACAATATAGTTCTCTTTAATATTTTATGCGTACCGCTAATCTGCTTTGCCAAATTGTGGCTGTAAGTAAACGTCTGTACGGCACTGCAGAGCCAGCTTCCGCACGAATGTTTACACCCTGTCATCTAAAGCCCTGGTATTTATTGCTCGGGCACCTTACAATTGATTATATTATCATGTGATATTGTGCAGCCCTCAACTTCCATCCTTTCTCAGGTCTGTCTGGTGGTTCTTTTGTTTGGTGTTCTGGCATTCTGTCTAAGGTGTGCTGTGCTGCGCCTTGATATGAGTCTCCAGGCTCGGGTTGGGGGCCCTTCCTTTGACTGCCTCATGTTATTGGCTAGCTGGGCTTAAAAAGGTGTGTGAACTGGTGACTGTATCTCAGAGACCAACTGTGCATCTTATATTTTCATTGGTGTTTTGTGGGCTCTGACTAGACGACTCGAATAGCTTCGGGTATGATTTAGCAGTAATGCGATTTAGATCTTTCAGTGATAAAGTTGATTTTTGCAGTCCTTGTGATCAGGTGATTTTCAATTGAAGCGTCTTGGGTACCTTCACATCTTAAGCATGATGAAATGGTTGCAAGAATATCATAATTTACAATCGAATGAAGTCTTTCAGATGTTAGGGATCAGTAGTGGCGCACTAAATTTATGTGCGGGAATATATGTACATGTGTGTGTCCATCAAGCAGAACCACACACACCGACACACATGATTATAGATTATGGGTGATTTTGAGACACCGGTCAGCCTAACTGCATGCCTTGGAGGAAGCGGAAGTACCTAAAGGAAACCAGTACGACACGAGGTCAACATGTGAATTCCACATGCAGTGCAGAGGAGATTATTTATGTATTACTCTATAAATAAGTTGGGCTGTTTCAGCATAGGCGTGTAATTTTATACATGTGTATGCAAAGACATTACAGAAAGTAACTTACAGTGGCTGGGGAAAATATAGGCAATGCTAAAGAGTTGGTGTTATGCGAGTTTCTGTCCATTTAATGGATGGATAGAGTTGTCCATGGGAGCGAATAAGGGTGGAGATGTGGGGTGGAGTGGGGGTCTGTTGGCTGGGGGTCATTTTTTCGTTGTGGAGGTGATTACGTCCGCTGTGGAAGTCTGCTCCCGCCGGAATGTGTGCCTCTTTCGGGCGGTGGGAGCGAGGCTCAGCGCAGGAAGTTTGCTTTCACATATGAGGCAGCTTTTCCCTTTTGAAAGTTTGAGGCAGTCAGCCGCTCCATTTTCTTCAGCACCTGAACTCTGCCTCACTTCACAAAATGAAGGCTATGTGTCACAAACTGGTTCCAGCCAGCCGTTGCCATGGTTTCCACATTGGAAGGAACTGGTGGGGGGGTGGGGGGGGTTTGTGTGTGTGTGTGTGTGTGTGCGCGCGTGTCACGTGACCACGAGGGGGAAATGCCTGGGTCATGTGACAACATTAGTAGAGTGATTGATACACAGGAAGTGATTTCCGTGAGCTCTGAACATGCAGTTAGATCTGAGCAAATTTATTTTTTTAACCTCGGATCAGTTGAAATTGGGGCACCTTGTGACCGCTCCATATTAAAGAAAGCTTTTATTTTACTCTAAAGTTGTTGATTGTGACCTTTTGTGGTGGGCGAGTGGCAGTGTGGAATCCTGCCTTTCCGGACCCTCTCGGTGGATGTCTTCTCAGCAGTCTGCACAAGGTCCCATTTCTCCCGCTCTGGCCGACTGTCTGCCTTTTAGGGGCCGTGCCTTTCTCATCCTTCATTTGCCGCTTTCCCTATATATTTCTAGCTCATGCTGGATCTCGCCACTTACGCTGCTGTTGCGGGTGCCGCCCTGCAACAAGGTGACACATCCGTAATGTCCTGCAACTCCGGGTGCCGTTTATGTGACATATTTACACCCATGACTAGGACTGATAGGGGGGTTGGTTCCTGCCTGTCTCTTGCCAGTGACTCTGAATTCCTTCCTAGATGCAATAACTTTATCGCTGATGGGCTATTCTTTGGACAGCTAATTTGCCTCTCGATTATGCAGGTCTAAACTTTCCCGTCCTTGTCGTATAATCCCTAGGCTCTCTGCCCTATTGTGTGGCCGGGCCACAGTAGTACAGCTTATATGCTGATGTTATTTCCAACGCGAGTACCTTGCCGGTCTTGTAGTGTTCTGACTGTTGGCGTGTCACTCACTGGCTGAGGATTGATATAATTTCTGTCTCCCTAAATGCTACGGCTTTTCCACCATAATGAGTCACTGGGCCTGTGCAGCCCATGTGTCACCTAACAGGAGTCCAATCTACCAGCATGCATTTTCATCCCGACGTCACCAAAGCTCTCCAAGATGTCATTAGTAATGAGAATGCATGAGATGTAGGATTGCACCCGCCCCCCCAGGCTGCACCCTGTGAGCCATATCCCTCCCTCTTCTCTTCTGCGCCACAGGCCTTCTTAATCTTAGGTCATCTGTTGTTTTCCTGTCTTCCTGCTTATTTGAACACGGGAGACAAAAAAACAGGGCTTCACTGCCCTCTACTGGCCAATATAGTTAAGGGTCTTTTCTCAGACTTCTCAATCTCCTCTGATGAGCAGGTCATGCGCCTTAATTCTGTTCATTCAGCTCACTACCAGGTAGTCACTGTTTGTTTGTTTTTTTTCAAGTAAGTAGTTATCCTGCAGGGTCAGAATTCGATGGGGGATAGTGCCTTCGTTTTTTTTTATAATCTTTCCAAGTTCTGTCCTAACACTCCTGAAAGATTGTGTAAATTGTAGATGGTGTCTCTCTTCTCTCTGCACCTGCAGTGCACACTAACCTGAATCAGAGGTTCTTATGTGCTGCATTCTGTCTAGATGAGACTTGTACCTGTATTCTTTTTTGAAAACAGCGAGTTGTGTATATATTTAATGCCTCATATACAATGGCTTGGACATGAATACGTTTGTTAAACAGGTGTCATAAGCACTTAAATCTTAAGACTCCGGGCTCAGGTCACCTAGTCGGCAGGGTCTTTGTCTGCACCACTGATTCTTCTCATGCTCAGTCCCTGTTCTATATATCGCTGATGTTTCGTATAATTTTGAGGTATGAATATTTTAAAAGCTGATTTATGTCTCTCTGCCGTTTCTTAATACATATCAGTTTAATTCTGGAAGTAAATACAAAACTGCAGACTGCTGTACGCATCCTCTGGATATGAAAACGTTTTTTTGATTTTTTTCTTCCTTTTTTTTCCGTAGCAGTAGTTTGTGTTTTACAGGCAGTAAATTTGTACCTTTTTTTGTTCCGTAAAATGCCATTTGAACTAGGTAGCCACATCTATTGTCTGTGTGAGATGTGTATTAGGAATGACAGCCTGTCTTCTGAGCCAGTGCTGTGTGTGTGTGTGTTTCTGTATTATAGTCATTCTTTTGTCATGTACGGTCTGGTGACTCAGTGAATAGCACTGTTGTCTCATACCTCCATGTTTAGGGGTTTGAATCCCGCCTCTGCTCTCTATGGTTGGAGTTTGCACAGAGAGGCTGTCCAGTGCCCTGTATTGCTTGGGGTAGATTCCAGGCCCCCGGTGACCCTTTAGGGGGTAAGTGCTTAGTGAATCGATGGATTTTATGGCAATCAAATGAATTAATATCTCGACATGTAAGCTTTGCAGCCGGCCATGATAAACCTGCTTGTTTTGCTGTCATTGTGAATTAGATGGAAATTTTCTACTATACCATTAATTCTCCTTCCCGTCTACAGTGAGGTCAAGGAGAGGCGGCCGCCGTCGCCTGACGACGTCATCGTGTTATCAGATAATGAGCCCTCCAGCCCACGTGTTAACGGCCTCAACCACTGCTCCAGGGAGATGGACACGGAGCTGCTGATGGTAAGCGCCACACACCGCCCCTACCCCACCCCTACCCCACCCAAATCCCCTTCAATCCAGTACCCTCCACTTTGGTTCTGCCACACCCCATTGGACCTGGCCCAGGCCCGCCCCCCCCAGCACGCAGGGCCGCCTCTCTCTGACTTCCCTGTGCCCCGTGTGCAGAAGAGCAGTCCCAGCGAGCGCGAGAGCATCATCAAACAGCTGAAGGAGGAGCTGCGGCTAGAGGAGGCCAAACTGGTTCTGCTGAAGAAGCTGCGTCAGAGCCAGATCCAGAAGGAGGGTCCGGTTCAGAAGGTAGGGCCTGGCCTGCCTGCCAGCTGACAAGCGCAGCCCATGGGGGTCCCTCAGGCCCGTTTTCTCTGTCTCTCACACACACACACACTCTCTCTCTCTCTCAGGCCGCTGGATCGTCTGGTTCTGTGGCCACCCCACCTCCTCTGGTCAGGGGCAGCATCCCAGCTAGTAAAGGACCCATACAGGTTAGTGCGGCTCACATACTCTAAACATGGAGGATCGGGTCCTAAGTCAGATGGTCTGTCTTCAATTTAATGGAGCTTCACCAACAAACAACTCGGCCTTCATCGGTGTGTTTGTGTGTGTGTGTGTGTGTGTGTGTGTGCGCGCGCTTGTGTGTTCAGTAGCTCACACTGCTGTTTATAATGAGAAACCGATCTCAAAATAATTAACTAATAGATACCATTATAGATGCCATGAGGTCAAATTTCAGGCTCTGATGGTTATATGACCTCCTGGCCCTTGTACTCAGCTCTATACTCGCTGCTGCCATCTTTTGGAAGCTGAATGCAAAGCACAGCTTTGTATTAACCGTCTGGAGTCTGACATCGTTGACGATGCTGCGTATCTTTCTCCTGTATTTCAGTTCATAACTAGCTGAAATCGCATTGCAGAAACATGAAAAAAAACTCTGACTAAATCCGTAATCTGTCTTCTTTTCAAAATGTCAATTGTCGGAAGTATTAAAGTTTTTTTTTTTTTTTAAAATTAGGTTAAATCGGCGAAAAAGTAAACCATCTCACCTTTCTTTGTTTTACCTGCATTGGGGGCGTGTAGTACCTCCCTCCTCTGAAGATTGCTATTCGCATTATAAATAGGCGCATTTCCGTGTATTCAAATCGCATTTGCATGGTAATTCTGATGAACAACGCAGTGGTGAAATGCGATCCAGATACATCCCCATCAGCACCCTAAAAGTGGGGGGGGATGTGAATGGCTCATTCATACAAATGAAAGTTGCTACATATTCAATGAAAGGAGCCAGAAATAGTGACACGAGTTTTTTTTTTTTTTTTTTTTTTTTATCCAACTGAATGTTGCAACTTCACCATTTAGTGATCAACATGTACCCAAGACTTTGGTGATCCGATATCTGGGATCAAAACAAACTGCCACCATCGCTTACTATGTATTTATATAATGTTTCTGCAAGTCTTCCAAACTGCATATTGCAATGCATATTGCTGTACTTTAATGTCAAATTACAAAATCTGACATATTTTCAAAGTACACTAAGATTTAGATGAGTTTAATGTCAAAACAAATATATAAGAAATTTATTTGCCATGAATTAAGTTTGATATTGAATGAAATGTGTGACCATGCCGCAGTCAGTGAAAGTGTCTCCTACCCCTAGACCTCAGAGGGTCAAAGTGCCCTTTAATTGTGTGTGACCCCAGGCCTACTGCACATGGTGATTTATAGCCATGTCATTGGTTTATTAATGTGTGTGTTTGTGTGTGTGTCAGTGCTCATAAGCATGGTCTTAATGGAACTCGTAGCCATTTCAAAGCAGTAGCAGTTCCTGTCCATTGGATGCGTAGCTGCGTCGGTTCGGCCAGGAGGCCGTGTGTGACCTCTGTGTGGCCGGCCGGCCGCCTCGTTAAGCACGCTGTCTGGAGGGTCCCTCATTAACGCCCCCTGTGCTCCGGATAGGTGACATCAGGGCGCAGCTCGGGTGCGGTTATCCCGCCGCCACTGGTGCGGGGGGGCCAGCTGGTATCAGCCAAGCTGGGCTCACAGAACGCCCAGATTGTCATGCCGCCCTTGGTCAGGGGCGCCCAGGTGAGGCCCTCCTCTTCCTCTTTCACCTCTTCCTCTTTCTTAGTTGAATTGCAGCTTAAACAATGCCAGAGGTTAGCTCCCTCCTTAGCCCATGTCTCTGGGGGGGGGGGGGGGGGGGGGGGGGGGGGGGGGGGGGCGGGGGGGGGGGGGGGGGGGGGGGCGGGGGGGGGGGGGGG
>JAODJX010000127.1:29833-41137 GCA_026776945.1 Isichthys henryi | reverse complement strand
CCCCCCCCCCCCCAGCAGGTCCCAGGCCTACGGCAGCAGCAGCACTCAAGCTCAGGGGGGCCACCTCCGCTCCTGCTAGCCCCCCGTGCCAGTGTGCCCAGCGTGCAGGTGCAGGGCCAGAGGATCATCCAGCAGGGCCTCATCCGCGTGGCCAACGTCCCCAACACCAGCGTCCTGGTCAACATCCCTCAGGTCACCAGCCAATTTCATTGTGTAATAATGCCAGTGTCAACATGAGGCTGCTGTATTGGACCTGACCCCTGCAGGACATAAGCCGACTCCCAAATTAGTGTTTCTCAAACTAGTCTTCGGGGACCCCCAGAGTCTCCACATTTTTGCTCCCTCCCAGCTGGGAGCAAAAATGTGAATTGTCTGGAAGGCACATTTAAAGGACCGGCTTAAGAAACGCTGTTTTAACCTTTTTGTAGTAAGTGTGCTTCTCACTTTTTTCAAAGCTATCAAAAGCTGTGTTGTTGTATATAGTGTGACTATTGCCTCTATATATTCTAGAAGTCAAAATGCATGAATTTTCAGTGTATTTGATGGTTGTCTCCTGGTTACAGCTATTGGTATCCATGTAAACAGAGAGTAAATATCAGGATAGATAAAATCTAATTACTTTCTCTCCGAAGCACAAAGCCTGCTATTATATCTGTCTTTGGAGTGGATACACATCCGCTGTCTTATTATGTCCGGCAGCGTGAAGTGAGATTCAGCACAAGGGTGTCTGGGCCAGAATTATCCTGGAAAAATAATTGAAAACATTGCATGCTGTTTTGATGCTGTTTAGAAAACTAACCTTTTTATATTTGTGTGTAACACAGGTGGGGATATTTACCGGAAGTGTACCGTGTAAATATCACACTATTTTTGCAGTGTGTGAAATGCTGAGGAGCTGTGTGTAAAGCCAAATGTTTGCCTAAGCTTCCTTCCCGTCTAGTAAATCGGGCATTATGAACGAGAGAGGATTTAAAATGGCAGGCATCAGAGGGAAAGTTTTTGACAACTGATAAAGAAGCTGACTTATCGAGGCTCTGGGGAAATATGCTGATTCTGGCTTGGCAGGACTGGCCGAGTTATTGTGTTGTGGGGTGGCTGGCTGGCTCTGAGGGGAGCTGTCTGACCGACGGTCACCAGACAAACTTTGCGAACTAAACGAGAGTAAATTTACTGTTGTGACGCATAGTGAGCTGCCAATGAGACATGGGGTCAGAGTGTTCTAGAACGTTCTCTCTGGTCACAGGCCTCCCCAACCAACCTGAAAGGCTCCTCAGTGACGTCGCAGTCCGGCCTGGCCAATAGCGTGACGGGGATCGGCGTGAATGACTCTCCTGCCAGTCGGCAGGCGGCCGCCAAGCTGGCCCTACGCAAGCAGCTGGAGAAGACCCTGCTGGAGATCCCGCCGCCCAAGCCAACCACGCCCGACCTCAACTTCTTGCCGTCGGCCGCTAACAACGAATTCATCTACCTGGTGGGCCTGGAAGAGGTGGTACAGAACCTTCTGGACACGGTTGCCAAGGGTGCGTAAGCAGGCGCCCCCTAGTGAGAGTGCAGTGATGAGTGTCTCTGTGCTGCTGTAGATATGCCAGAGTGATGGCTCATGATCTGTGTTCTATGAAACAGGGAAGCTGCAGGCCTCTCAGGTTTCGTCCACGGCTCCTGCCCCCAAAGAGCCCTTCACCTGTGCCCAGTGCAAGACCGACTTCACATCTCGCTGGAGGCAAGACAAGAGCGGCACGGTCATGTGCGAGCAGTGCACGACGTCCAACCAGAAGAAGGTGCTGAAGGCGGAGCACACCAACCGGCTGAAAGCGGCCTTTGTCAAGGCGCTTCAGCAGGAGCAGGAGATCGAGCAGCGCATCATGCAGCAGAGCCTCTCCGCCTCCCCCGCCACCAAGACCACCCCGGTGCTGCCCGCTATCAAGGTGGAGCAGCAGACCCTGGGATCCCAGCAACTGAAGCAGGCCCGGCCCTCCCCCCTGCAGCCGCAGCCCAGCCGAGGGGCTACTGTCAACCGCCACCATTCCATTGTCAAACAGGTGACTCGTCCTCCCCCCGTTCTTATCCACCTCCTTCCTGCTCCATCATATAGGCCTGTGTTAAGAAGGTCCCTCGTATGTCTTTCAGTGCATCAGCGCTGGTGATTTCTGAGTCCACCATGTGCTCTCGTATTGTGAAAAGGCCGGGAGGTCTGCAGACTTTGCTGTCTTTATGTATGCAGTAACCCTAAGGCCTGTTTTTCATTTTCGGTGTGGTCACTCCATACCGCGCCGTTAGGTTTTAGCTTTTGATTTCCCAAAACGTGCTAATGATTTACAAAACTGACAGATGAACGCTAGCCAACAACCTGCTGTGTTCAGAGTGTGTTCAGTATTTCTGCAAATTTATTGGCCTGTGTGTCCGAATGAATTAAACAAATAGAAATGATGCAGGTTTAGCAGTTACTTTCAATTCAATTCAGTTTATTTTTATATAGCGCTTTTCACAACAAAGTTACTTAAGGCTCTTCCACTGGTCGTCAAATGAAGTGTATCGTGTGTAGGCAGTGCAGAATGACATGGGTATTCCGCGTGTGTGGGGTCAGTTTGTGTCTTTATTCTTGCATTTGGATATCTTCTGCCTTTGAAGTCTTACGGTTAACAAATCGGGTGGGGTTGGTGGTATATGGTGGGTAGATGCAGCCGCATGCGTCCGACACTGAGCGAGTGAAGGTAAACATGGCAGCCCCGCAGTATTTCACACGCGCCCTCCTCCCTTGGCAGAGCCCCGGCCAGCTCTCCCGGAGCGCCCAGGCCGTGGGGGGGCGAGCGGCGACCCACTCCATCTCGCAGGCCGCGCAGCTCCATAGCAGTAGCATCACCGCTGCTGCGCTGGTCAGCAGGCCAGGTAAGCATGCTGTGCACGCAGGGGGAAAGGTCAACAGCAGCCGTAACGCCGCCGTCGAAGCCTGGAGGAAGCGGAGCGCCGCAAGCCAAGGTAGATTCCATCCTCCACCCCGCAGACGCCCATTAACGTGTGCTGTGTGGCCGAAAGTATGACGACACCCCGATCAATTAGAGGACTTGCCTAATTAAGCCACACCCACTGCTGCCACAGGTGTATAATTCAGCGCCCAGTCACACAGTCTCCTGCAACAGTCATTAGCACAGAGTGGGTGGTTGTACCGAAGAGGTTAGTGACTTTCTACATGTCGAAAAGATTGTGTCTTGCGATGGTGCGAAGTCACTTCACCACATTCCTGCCCTGTTAGAGCTGCCCTGGTGAACTGCAAGGGAAGCACTTGTGAAGGTCAAAAGGTCTGGGAGCAAGATCAGTTGCGCAGCGGCAGGTCACACAAATTCACTCAACATCTATACCCAACCTGATTGCATGCTGGGACATCTCCTGCCAATGGGACGCCATCCCAGAAGAGTACAGGCTATTATAGCAAATGTGGGCCGACCAGGTTCATATTAATATCCTTGTTTTCAGAATGTGATGTTGGACAAGCTGGTGTCCTCATAGTTTTGGCCATATAGTGTATTAGTGCACAAATGTTAATGTTTTGTTAAGGTGTCATAGTCAGTGAAATTGATTAATTTCAGTTTCGAGTGATTTTTATATTATTTTTTTATTGCAGTAGAATTATGACGCAAGTTGTCCAGAATGCAAACTAAGACGCAGTTGTGTATTTGATATGTAAACATTGTCATGCCAACAAAACCTGTACTTTCACTGTTTCTTTTTTTTTGTGTTTATTGTGTTTATTCGTTTAGCCTCCTTTATCTAGGGCCACTTTAAGCCACTTTGAGGGCTCTCTGCTTCTCTCATCTCCAAACCCCTGCCTCTTTACTTTGCTGTGCCCTGGATGTATTCCTCTTCGGGGAATGGCTCGACCGACTCGAGTTCATGACAACACACAGTTGTCAGCCTCCTGTTTCAAAGACCACTCGGGTTTCTTGTGTTTTAAGGCTTCTCACTCCATAGCCTGGGCTATAGTCCTCCATTTTTGAGTGCTCCATCTGAGACTACAGATCACATTCTTCAGCTATCTAACCAAGGCTGGTGTTCTGTTCCTGTACACGCGACCACTCGCTGTATTTGGGTTGACATCTGCTTGCCCTATTTCTGTGTGGTTTCTCAGCTGATCACATGTCATTGGTTTCCTGTGCCATTTGCGGGAGAAGGTCACAGAGGCACTGAAATTGTTGTTCTTCTGCAGGAGTGACTATGGCCTACGTCAACCCCAGTCTCTCACAAGTGCACAAGAGCTCTTCCGCTGTGGATCGTCAACGCGAGTATCTCCTGGACATGATCCCCTCTCGCTCGATCTCCCAGACAGCGAACACGTGGAAATAATGCAAATGCTCCTTGTTATTAATGAAAATAATAGCTGTCATCATTACCAACATAACAATCTACAACCCCCAGTTACAAGCCTGGGACAGCGAACTATCGACCAGTAAATTGGCTCCTTCCTCTGTACCTTGCCCGCCATGACACCAGTCTCAAAGTGGAATGTTGCAAAGTTGTATGAGACAGTGATACTGGATCCTGGACTCTTGGGATGTTTTATTCAAAGAGAAATTGATTAGAGGAAATGGACCTCGTGAAATTCCCCTTTGTTGGCCGTGACCATCTGCAGGCATATTCCTGCGACCTCGCTGCTTCCAGCGCCATCTTTTTGGGAGCTTAATCCACTTACTCCGGGAGCGACTGACCTTGGGTTACACGTGGCTCACCCCAGACGGACACACCAGGATCTTCTTGGACTATTGAGCGGCCTCCGGTGGCAGGAATGCGAATAGGACACAGTTTTAGTGGACTCAACAGAATGCTAGACAGCTTCAGCTTTTGGAAAAACAAATGTATATTAAATGGAGGGAAAAAAGTCTATCAACAAATGTGCTGCCTCATGTTAAATTGACATCACACAGAGCTGGGGAGGATTCTTGTTTATTTTCTAAGATTATTATACGTGACTGAGTTGGTCTCCCCCCACCCCCCATCTGTGAAATTAGTAGGTTTTGTTCTTTCCTGTTTCAGAACGCTGCATCACTGAAAGGTTTTATTACAGAATGTCCACCAGTTGAGGTGGCTATTTCACATTTGCTTCGTCTCCCAGTGAATTTTTATTTTTTGTATTTAGGTTAGGATAACCCTCAGACAACAGGAAGGTAATATCGGAAACATAATCCGTACTAGATACTTCCTGCTCTTTTTCAGTCGTGTGACTGGATGCTCAAGCTGAAAGAGGGGGGGGCAAGAACTTTTTTTTTAAACCCCTCCCATATCAGGTGATTTGAGGGTTTGCGTGTTGAACATGACGACTGAATTTCTGGTCTCAGTTAATTTTCTTTTTTTTTTTTTTCCCAGTGGCTCCTCTGCTCCCGTTATACTTGAACAAAAGACTAATGGACACTATTTGGAATGTAGCTCTGTGGACCGTGACAGGGCGTCTCAAACTGATGACATTCTGCACACGACAGCCCTGGGTCTGTGCGTCATCCACAAGCGATTTCCTAGCCAGCGCTGACCGTTGGTGTTTAATATATTGCCGTAGGTGGGTGGCGGAGGCTCCTTGAAATGCAGGGCGTGGCTTCGCGGGCGCGTGGGCGTGTCGTGCAGCCACCGACGCTCTTCCCTGTGGTTCATCTGCGACCGCGGTTGTTCGCGCACACTCCTGCATTCACTTGCTTTCATCTTAAGCATAAACGAAAATAAAACAAAGCTTAGATTTTTGAAGTTGCACTTTTTGTTTGCGTGCAGCTTCGTTTTTGATTCGGATTTGTGTTCCTGCTTTAAATTTAAAAAAAAAGAAAAGAAAAAAAAATAGAAAAAGGGAAAAAAAAATGTCCAGCTTTTAAAACAATTTGATTCTGTCAGGCACTCGGTTGTTGTGGGATGGTGTGTTAAGGGGTTTCTTTGGTCAGTTGGTTGCTGTTATGTTTTACTTCAATTCCATTCTTTCTTTTGTACATTTTTTAAGCTGTGTGGAAATTTGCCCCCCCCTCCCCCGCGGGGCGTTGCCTGCCACCATCTCACACCATTCCATTTCGTTGGGGTGCCAGCACTGCACACTGCACCCTCCTCCATAAGGATTAAGTAATGTTTCAGTTTGTTTTTTTCCCCCTGCTCTATCGAAGTAATAAACTAATTTTAACCCCTTTGTTTTCTGTCAATGTTGGTCCATAATTTCATTGCTTTTCTTGATGAAAACAACTCTGACACGCAGACCCAAGCTTGACGCTCATCCGATTGGTTAACTTGTCACTTGGCAGCCTGGGGCAGAAGTGAAATGCTTCATTGATAAGACCAAATTCTAGACCAGGGGGGCCCAGTTTCGGCCCGGGACATGCTGCTACTTTCAGATTTCCAGTAAAGATCTCTGTAAACTCATCTTGTTAAAAATGGTTGCATTTTTGAAAGATAAGACATCAATCTGGTTGCGATATATATTTTTGTTGGGGAGCATAAATCAAATCCACGATATAGTTTTACTCTAGAGTGACACGACATGCACATTTTCTTCTGCATCAGCAGGTTAAACGGTAAAAACACCTCATCCTTCTCCCTCAAATTAAAGGGGCGGTTCACACCAAAACTGAAAAATATGTACGTTTTAGTAGGTTTTAGTGCTATCTATTCGTATAGGTTGTTCTGCTGGGAGTTACCTAGTTTTAGAGATATCGGCTGTAGAAACGTCGGGGTTCTCGCGAATATGATAGGGGTGCATGGCTTTCTTTCTGTGGTAATTAAAGCGCAAGGAAAATACATTTGAAAAAATTCAGCAGCAATGTTCTTACCAGAAATTATGGCCCGGTCATTGAAGATAATCCGCTGTCTTTGTAGTGAGCAGTTTAACGTACGAACTATTTTCTTCTACCGAACTCCACACACCGATCATATCACTGCGGAGAAGATACCGTGCTCGTATTCTGTGCGCAGTGATATGATTGGTACATGGAGTTCGGTAGAATAAAGTAATTTATACATTAAACTGTTCACTTAAGGGTCTGGATTATTTTCAGTGACTGGGTCATGATTTCTGGTAAGAGACATTGCAGAAGTTTTCAAATGTGTTATTCTGGCGCTCTTGCCACAAAAAAAAAAAAAAAAATGCAATTCACTCATATTTCTACCGCCGATATTTCCAAAAGTAGGCAACTCCTAGCAGAACAGCCTAGTTGTGTAGATAGCACAAAGCCCCCTAAAATATCTTTAATCTCTTTTAGGGGTGACCTGCCCCTTTAAAATGCTTGGGAAAATTCGAAATATGAATTTGTAACCAGGTTGTGGACGCTGCAGAGTATATTGTCACACAGACCTTACGGTGGAGACAGTAGTGGTCCAAGCTCATTTGGGGCCTGGACAAGCTTCACTAACCAAAGTCGTTGGCCAGGCGAGGGGGTGACGACGGTTAAAGTTGAAGGAAGGACAACCCATCAGAAGATACCACCCTGGGAAATTGCCCGTACTGTCCTTGCCAGGATCCGCCACTGGGTGGCGGTAGATCCTTGCTCTGGGACATGCTGTATATTTGGTTAACGCCGGAGTTTGCTGAAGCAAGACACTGGAAGTCGCTTCCACCGCAATGTAATTCCATGAACTTCTGACCTCCATTGATCCATAGACTTGGACGATCTTGGCATGTTAGACTTTCCCCCAAATCCTCAGCTGCCTGGCCAGAAAGGTGCTGGCCGAGGCCGCACGGTTTTGATCCCGAACTGTGTACTTGTGTGAATGGGCAGCTTTTATTTCCGAGGATCTTCCCTCCCCCAGTGTTGTATCTAATCGGTAGCCCGTTTTTCCTAAATCTTTGTCCGTTTGCGTTTTCTTGACAGTTGTAAATATATAGCTGATATGTTGGACTTGATGTAAAGATCAATATTTTACACGAGTTTCCCTCCCCAGACTACAGCCCAAAAGAGCTGCAATTAGTTGCGTTAATACCTATAGCTGGACCTTAATTTGACCTGCATATATGATAAGGATGTTGTTAGAGCAGGATTTCAAAAGAAACATCAACTGATGAAGTGCTTCACATTGCGATGTAGACGTATTTTTAAGATTCATTGCATAAACTGTATTTCAGAAGGCAATTAAGCTGTTCTGTTGATTGTGGTACTGACGTCAAATAATACTCAATTGTATGTTGTTGCACTGCTGGATTTTAAAATCGTCGGCTTGTTGCTAGGCAACACCGTGTATATTTTGCATGTTTTCATTCACTTTCCACCAGCTTTCTCACATTCTGTGCCATTAATTTAAATGAGCAATTAGTTTATTTTTAAATGTAAAATTTACCCTTCGTATGAACAACTTGAATCGCATGGGAACCTTAAAGTAACATTACCTGAACATTATTCCACGCTTTGAACTCAAAATACCGATTATGATGTGCCCTGACATTATATGGAAAAAGATTCATGTTTCACCCGCAGCACGCTTTTTAAATACATTTTTTAATTTAGCATGAATATTTTTTTGTGTGCCTATTATACGATACAGGGGGAAAAATGTGCTGTGGACAAAATCCGTAGAAAGCTATTTCTGAACCTTGTGTATGTTCCTTGTCTAGTTAAAAATGAGCCTACGACTTGACAGTTATATGCAGTACTATGCAAAAGTCTTAGACAGTCAAAAGAAAATTAATTTCACACCAGCATTTAAACAACGTTGTCTGTCAAAGTTTGTCAGTCATTTTAAAAAGCTCTCCTATAGCCACCGTAGTATTTGCGGTAGTCATTCAATACGCCCATATATTTACATTTGGCAGACACCCTTAGCCAGAGCGACTTACAAAAGTGCTTAGATATATTTTTTTTATTCCATCATTAGCATGCCATGTTTGGCTAATCAATACCTCATTGAGTTGTTCGTTTAAATTAATTGATTGAAGTGGTGATGAAATTTCAATGTTTACGTGGAATGGCTGCGTTGCCTGAGGAGAAGTTTGGGAACTGAAGCGGCGTTCTTTTAGCCATCCAACAAGATATCAGTAACTGGAGAACAGAAGACTTGTGAATCCACATTTAGTGGCCCGTGTATTCTGAGGAACTTCGTATTGTAATTAGTAGAATGTTTACTGCCGTTACCGAGACCTGCTACTTCATGGAATATCCATCCATTCATCCATCTTTGAACTGCTCACCCTGTTCAAGGTTGTGGGTTATGGGAATATGTTAACCAAAAATAACTATAACAATTACAGAAGTAGACTAATACAGAATAATAGCTTTAGATGCTTCCTAATTAGGTAACATAATTTCAACATTTTTTGCCACCACAGTGAATGCCTTTTAATAATTTTGTTTTAAATGGTGGCAAAAAAAGAAGGAAAAGTGTGTTAATTCTTAGAGTATAAAAATGTCCTCGAGAATCTTCGCTCTTTGGTTTCACGCGTTTTAAGCCGATGTACCGTAATTATCGTTCCTTTGCGATAAAATGCTTTTTTCCCCCCCCCCTGGTAAAAATAATCTTCTGTAAGGTTATCAGTGAATCAAATTCTTCTGTATTTCTAAATAAGGCGACATTGCCGTTACGTCGAGTGACCACAAGGTGGCAGGCAGCGATGGGGACATTTCCATTACGAGATGGGAGAGTGCGCACGCACGCCTTTCATTTATATTTCAGTACACGGTATAAAAATGAAATTATTTTTAAATATTTGTTTTATGTCTTTGGGGTGGGGGAGGGGTGGGTATTTTGTTCATGTCATCCCTATAGTGAAGGTGTTTTTGGACGAATGTATCGCTCAGTCCCCATATCCAGGGCTACACCGTTCCGCTGACTTACTGTAACTCCCAAATTTCTGTAGTGTGTATGATTGTCCTCCGTTTAACAGGCTTTCCATGTATCCCAACTGGTAACCCAAGTATCAGCTTGATAGGGATTACTGTTGATAAATGGATGGAAGAGGAGAATAGAATTCTAGGATACCTGATCTTTAGGTGTACGTTTGAGTAATACATGCGGTATTATTGCATGGAATGAGATTCTGCTTTTCTGCATCACAGCATTAATAAATACAGGGAATCTCCCCCATATATAATACCATATGCACCTGTTAGTTTTATGTAGGGTTTGTATTTTTTATTGAGCCAGTGTGTAAGAAATGTAGCACTTAGAAAATCTACCTTTTGTGCCTGCGTACCTTAATTTGACAAAGTATCAGAATTATTGATTTACGTAGGTTTATGTTTTGGCATTATTTATCAAATATTATAGTAATTTAGCTTTAGTATGAGAAGTATTATTAATATTATTAATATTATTATCATTTATTTACTATTAATGGCTTATCGGGGCCAGCAAGCCACTCTCCAGTTTCTTCAGCTTTTCCCTCTTCTGCTTCTGCAGCCCGCTGTGGACCAAACTGTGCATGGTGCTCTTGGCCAATCAGCTTGCTCGTACCAGACCCTCCTGATTCTTAATTGGTCAGCTTTGCTGGCTGTGAAAGCTCATACACACACACACACACACACACAGAGGTACTTCTACTCGAGAGCCAGCCAGCACAGACGGGCAGAGAGGGAGGGAGAGAGAGAGAAAGCAGGGCTTTGAGCATAAAACGCAGGAAGAGCATTTTCACGGGGACTCGCTATTCTCTGCCTTGCACAAAAGCCTTTGCTCAGAACTATCCTAAGCCGTTACAGGTCGGCAATATGAACCACAGCTCCAATGATCCAGACTCTGAACCCAATGAACCCCTTCGGTACCTCAGGTAAGGAAGGATACTGCAGAAGGGAAGGGGAGGTTAGGGTTACTGGGCAATTGGTTCAAATGTGAAGTATTGGCAATGACTTTTTCTTGAATTGTATTGAATTGCATTGTATAAGTATCTATGGTTCAGTTTTGATAGGAAGCAAAGTTAACACTTGGTAAAATGTTGCAGAAGGACAGGAAGTTTCAGTGACATCGGAGTTATCTCCGAAGATGTCAGTGCTTGCATGGTATTAACAGTGGGGTGGATGGCAGGAGATGCCGTACGGCATTCGCAGAATGTGTGCGTGAAGCCCTGAGGTTGGGTGGAGTGGTTCTCCTCGGTGTGCTTGTTCCCCAGATCTGTCCTGAGCTCGGAAGGAAGGAGAACCGGCCATGCTTTTTATGTGGGTGGGATCCGTTTATCCGCGGGATGGATGTCTGTGACCGTATCATGAAAACAACAACGCTCATCAAAATAGAGAGTGTTCCTCTTCTCATAGAGCTACCTTTGGGTTTCTTTAATGCTTAACATAATGGAGATGCTGTTTAGGTTCCCCAGTACTCTGTCATGGGCCAGTGTGGCAAGTCATCCATCCATCCATCCATCCATCCATCCAT
>JAODJX010000127.1:6290-29733 GCA_026776945.1 Isichthys henryi | reverse complement strand
GCTGTTTAGGTTCCCCAGTACTCTGTCATGGGCCAGTGTGGCAAGTCATCCATCCATCCATCCATCCATCCATCCATAACTGCTTTCTTCTCCTGGCAGATAAACTTGTTGTAAATACATTGTCAAATCATATGTGGTTAACTGTTAACTAGAAAAGTTTAGCTAGTCTTAGCAGTTAGTGTCGGTCGTGTATGCGAAGTCAACATGCACGTATATAAGTGCGTTCTCGGGTCTTTGGCATTGTATTTGCGTAAAGCTCTTTGGAGAAACCACTGGTTTCTCCAAAGCTCTGGGGACATTCCCAGTCAGACACCCACAAGGCCGGGCAGGCTAGGCTCTCGCTCTCACGGCTTCTGTTTCTGGAATCAGGTTCTAGCTAAAACCCCGACTCCTGCATCACGGACAAGCTGACGCCCGGTCCCCCCCGCTGTCTCTCACCGCCCCTGTGCGCATGAAACGGGCTGCGCTTTTACGCCTCTCCCCAGTCAGTCAGACTGAAATAGCTCCATTGCTGTGTGGCCTTTCCACCGGGACGCATTCTTTATTGTGCTAATCACACACACAGCACACACAGGGCTTCAGGCTTTGCTAATCTGTGATGGGGGGGAAGCCAGCCTCTTAATCCTAATGCTGGTTAATATAAGGATAGCTGAAGAATTTGCGTAAGCGTGTAGTGAAGAAAACATGCAGAAAATAAACCCAAAGGTGCCTTCGATTCTGTGTCGTGTAGGAGATTTGTAAGATTACTGTGATATTTCTGTCTTCCTCAGAAGTCTTTCATGTTCAGTCAGCATATGCGTGTTTGGATCAGTGTCTCTCTCTGTTACCTGGACTGTATGTGGCAGAAATGAATGGCAGGGCAGGAGAATGTTTCTGATCATGTGTTGCATATGAGATCCTACAGACCTCATTTACACTTCCTGAATGCATGAGGGGGATTTCCTAGTTCCCCCCCACCTGCATCGGTATCCCCCGCTACCATCCCCCTATTTTTTTTTTCTTGCCTACTGAATCAAATGTCTTTTGTTATTTCTTCCCTTAACTGGTCTTCTAATCAGTCTTCAGAAAAGCTTGCCGCCCCCCTTTATTTATATTCTGCAGCTCCAGAGGCAATAAACACGGTGGATGCTGCTGAGCACCAGCCGTTGGGCTGATGTGTTATTGGCTGATGTGTTATTGGCTGATGTGTTATTGGCTGATGTGTTATTGGCTGATGTGTTATTGGCTGATGTGTTATTGGCTGATGTGTTGCCCTCTGGCTGTAATGGCTGCACCCATCATATTAAATACGGAAGCTCTAGATTGGCCGTCCGAAGTGAGAGACGGCGGGGGATGGGAAGCCACAAAGCCTCGCTGAGTCAATTGAATTACGAAAATAGCGACTGCCAGCTAATGCCTTATATTTTTGAAGGATGGTCGTGATGTGGGCGGACAGGAGGCGTACGATTGACCGGCCAAGGCGGACGCCTTCAAGAGAAAGCCGGCTATAACTAAAGGCTATAGGCTTCCCGGCCTGTTAGCACTAGCACGGACAGCTTCTGCAGGACTGAGCTTGCGATCTGGAGACGGTCTGCATTTTCCTGGCCGATGCTGGGTTGTCGTTCCTCAGCTGTTTCATACGCAGCAGATGTGTTGTGTGATGTCTGTGCAGCACAGATGGCACTGTGCTGGTATTAACTGTTCTCAGTCAGTCCCTGTGACTGAGCATCCATTCATCTGCTAGTTATTAATAAATCCCCAGTATTTGCTTCCAGACGGTTGGTTTATAAGGGTGCCTAAGGTTGTTATGTACCCTCAGATTAATAATATACACCCACAGGTGGAAGCCAGTCAGTCCCTGACTGCTGTGTGGTTCTGGGGATCATGTCCGCTCACTAATTTCAGGCGCACTCAATGATTTTGTACTGCCGCTGTTTATTTCTGGCAAAATTGAGTGGCAATCTATGAGACAGATTAATGCCTGGTTTGTGATTCTTCTAAAAACCAGAAAGGAAGGATTTTGGCGGGAGTAATATGGTGGTAATGTGATGGATGTATCAGGATTTGGCTGGGTGTGGAGCCTGCAGGTTGCTCTAGCTGACTGAATGTGTGGCTGAATCTGCATGAGGGGCTCAGGTGTACCTTCTGAGCCCAAAGCCGACTCAGTTCAGTCTTTGTCACATGGTCCCTGCAGCAGCAGGCTTGGTCTCCATCCTACACTAAAAAAAAAAACAGATATATAAAAACCACACACTCCTGAGGTCACGCCTTTCCAATATTCAGCCCGTGGGCGTGAATAAACTGCAAACGCCGCAGAATCACGCAGAGTTTCCTTATGCTGCTGTTCTGCCTGCGCTCAGTCATTGATTTTCGCGTGAGATGTTTAGAGAAGAGGAGAGAGTGAGCATATAAGTCATGATGTGTGGAGGTGCGGGGTCAGGAAGTAGGGGGTGGATGTCAGATATTAGCAACTACGAAGTAGTAACTCTGAGAAGTGAACTTCATCTGCATTCATATTCCTGTAGCTAACAGCTTACTTCATGAAGGAGTTATTTTCTGGTGTTAATCTGTATTTTAGCTATGTTAATTCTGAGTTTCTGTAAAAATTTACCGTGAAAATTTTACTCATTCACTTAATTATTCTTTTATACAGTAGTAGCCTATTTTACTTTGTAATCGATCGGAGATGAGCTGTGGTTCTGCTTCGGAGGGCGATGCATGCTCTCTCTCCGTCACGATAATCTGAGATGGCGATTATTTAAAAATGCGTATTTGCCGGAGAGAGAGAGTAGTGAGTCTCTAGGGTGGCTGGAGAAGCACAGCGACGCGCTCGCCATGCAACACTAGCTTATTCGCATCCTTCGTCCCGTTATGAAGCCTGCGGCTTTTCCGGAGCCCCTCTGAATCGGTTACGCTGAGAAAGCAAGTGAAGCGATGTCTGTAATTTGGTTTCAATAGATAGTCTGTCAGTGGCCTCTACCTTCTGCTTGGCCGAGGCTTTCGGATCCGTGTGCAGTGCCTCCTGGGAAATATGTGGGTAGAGGCTAAGCCAGTGGTTCTCAAACTCGGTCCTCGGGCCCCACTGCCCTGCATGTTTTCCAGCTATCCCTGCCCCACACACAAGTCCCAGCTGTCTTTCAGCTTCTGATTGACTGAAGACACCTGATCCAGGTAATCAGCAGTGTATAGGGCAGGGATAGCTGGAAAACAAGCAGGGCAGTGGGGCCTGAGGACCGAGTTTGAGAACCACTGGGCTAAGCTAAGAAATGTTCCTGTGTTTCCTGGGATTTGCTCCAAGCTCCTCCTCACCCCGCAGAATGAGAGGTTATTGAAAATTGATGGATGGCTGTTTCCCCCCCCCAGTTATTCTTGTATGGGATCTCTTATGGGTCAGTGACCTTTCAGTAATCTGATTGGTTGAATCATACTGGGGGTTGCAACCTCAATCCACTGGTCCCATTAGAGTTGTAGGCTTTCTAAACACTCTTCTTTCCTGTCTCATGTTTTTTCCTGCATTAATGGGCTAGTCAAAGGTTCAGGTTTATTTAAAGCTTAGGTTGGGTTTTGTTGCGCGACAGTCATCTCTTGGTGCTATGCGAATGGGTGAAGGGCTGCACACAAGAGCCCCTCCATCTTGCAATTCCAGCTTCATATTTAATCATTAATAATGCCGAAGCATGCTGTAATCTTAATATGACATGATGTGTCCATGGCAAAGGAAAAGTACGTTTCTGGAATCTCAGTAAATGTCACATTTAGGGAACACAGGCATTGAGAAAATATTTTGTCTTTGTTCCAATAATCCTTCACAACAGATGTTAATAATCTCAGGTCAAATGTCAACAGCTTCAGCGCTTACCCGACATACATTTACAATACGATTATAACTGTCTACATAAAACTCTGACTCTCTCCATCGCTGTTAAGTGTTCAAATCCCTTCCCTGGATCTCTGTGGAATTTGCATTCTCCCCCTCGTTCTGTGTAGGTTTTTATTGAGTACTTTGGTTTCCAAAGACATGCTGAACTGATGTTTCTAAATTTGCCCTTATTGTGTTCACTGTAAATCAGTACTGAATGTAGGAGGTATGGATGGATGGATAGATAATCAAAGTGATGCTTCAAACATTACTGGAAGCATTCCCAGATCCCATATTTTCATCCAGTAAACCAGGGACCTCCAGGGGGTGAGGATCTTTAATACTACTTTCTCTTTGGGGGGGGGGGCATTCTCTTGCAAACGGTCTTTGGCACCATAGGGGGTCGTGGGACGCAGGTTGAGAATCCCTGCTATAAACACGTCCTCTTATCTTGTGAGCAAACAAATCTACCTTAATTAAATCAGTTGCATTTTGCTGTCAAATCAGAACATATTAAATTAATCCATAGCCAGGACTGGCCTGTAAAGTGATTCCCCTGCAGCTCGCCCTGTCACACGACCGCCTATGTGCAGTCATGTAATCGGCTTTAGCCTGCCTGCAGTAGAACCCTTATTTGCATCCCTTCGTGCTGATTAATTGTTTGTTGGTTTTCAGAGCAGTGATGGACCTTGTTAGACCGTTCCAGTGCACAGAAACACGTGCCCCAAGAGTGAGGATTTAGCCTCCCATCTTGCACAAAATGCCAGAATCATAGGTTAAATTAGCCTTGAGCCGAACTCCATTTTTTTGGGGTATTTTCTTTACAAAGGACTTGATGCTCCACAGGATGTATTAGTGTCATGTTGTCTGGTGCTTCTCATGTAACTAGTGCGACATTAATGAGCATCTATACTGTGATATTCATGTGAATACGGAGGATATTTGTGAGTCTAACCTCTACCCGCATGACGGCAGAGTAACTTGGCTGTTGCTGTCAGCTAACGCCCTCCAAAAATCATAAATATCCTTTTTCGGTTCATATGCCAGGTAGTCTGTCAGACATTATCCCTCTGCATGTAGCATGGCGTTCTCTCATTAAGAATAAAACTGAAATATGCAGTTTTCACAATGACTCGCTGGAGATATTGATTCCGTTGGTCCCTGAAGTCATTGAAGTATCTCCTAAACAAACCAATCTCAATCCCCTGGTCCCATTAGGGCTGTCCGCGTCTCCGCATTCTGGCACGGTCGGAAACGCATCAGTGGCACAGGGAGAGATCTGCCTGCCAGATTTTCCCTCTCACCTGCGGAGCTGGTGACCCCATCCTTTGTGCTTTTGGCACAGTTGGCGGTTGTCTCACTAATAAGCGACTCACAGTGACAGCCAGAGGCGGAGAAGGACAAGGTGCACAGCTAGTTGGTGGAACAGTGACTTTTTCTTAGTGTCACTTAAATGGATTTTGACATTTCTGCTCTGATCTGTGAGCTAGTCGGTCAGCACCCATCTGAGATCCTACCGCAGTCTCTCCATCTTAAGGTCAGATTGTTGTTTTCTGTTGCGCAGACCCAAAACTGAGATGTAAATATTAATCATCATATTTGTCCGGTTTCTTTGTGTGCCCTTATCAGACTTCTCGGTCCTTCATTAGGTACACATAGCTGATACTGGGTAGATCTCTGCCTCCACAATTGCTTCATGGGTAGACAAGCTGTGCATTCAGAGAATGTATTGCGCTATTATTTTTTGGTTCTTGTGGTCTTCCTGTCAGCCCTGACCTATTGCAATTACAAGGTGTTTACAACCACAGGAATGGCATTGAATTGAATGCGTTTTGTTAACCATACCTTTGGCTGTGAACTCTAGACACTGACGTGTGGAAATCCTAGGAGGGCAGCTGCATTTGAGATGCTGGAACTGCTACATCTGGCATCATCAATAACCACACATCAGTGGCTTACAGTAGAGCAGTGGTAGGCAGGTTTTCCATCCTTCCTGGTCTCTGATGAACCTCACCTGATCTCAGACAGACAGTAACTCATCAGGTAGGATGGAACACCAGAGGTATACTAGCACTCCAGGATAGGGGTTGCTTTACCCCTGCAGTAGAGGAAAGGGTTGCAATTTATGCGTGTTTCCTGCGATTTGAACCCACGACCGCTGTTCTGGCTAAAAAAAAATCTTTAGATCAAAAATCTTCGTCGTCCTTCTATTTGGATGCATGCATACTGTCATGTGATTTGTTGTCTACTGAGTGTTTGTATTCTTCAAACTCAAGTAACTAGAACCCCTTACTATACATGTAAACCTTTTAAATCTACAGTTTTTTGACGTAAGACATTCTGCAATGGTGTGCCATTTTTGCTCAGCCATCTGGGCGCATATCGATTTGTCGGTGATGCCACACTGGCTGCCTGGATCCTCTGACAGCCGCACGGGCATTCCTCCGTTTAGCAGCCACTGCAGTGCCAACTGCACACAGCACCGTGCCGGGAGCAGGATTAGTCTGAACTATTCCTGTGGGCAACGGGCTCCACACAGACCCGTCACTGGCCCACTGGAAGCGCTGCGGCGGTTATTGGCGTCCCTGGTATGCTGCAGCATTCCTAGTATCATTCTATCATGTTTCTGTCATCCGGCTAAGCTGTACACCTTAAAATGTAAATTTAAAGGGCCAGATCTGCAGAATTTCCAACCAGACTCCAATAGCCAGTGCCCAGCTTCACCTCTTCGCTCGTGCACCTTAACACCTCCGCCCGTTTGAGTTTACCCAGTCACTGGCTGGAGAGGACACCATCTTTCCTTCATTCAACAGTGGGTCCCTGGATTCTTTACCAAGGGATCTAAGATGGGGGAGAATCAGCGAATTGCTGTTTCTATGTGGTTAGCAAATAGCATTTGAGTCACATTCACAGAGTAGTCAATTGATTAATTGAAACAAAATCTTAGTAGATCTAAATGTAAAATGTCCCTTTGTCAGTCCATTGCAGAGGTGGCCATTGCAGTCAATCATGCACACAGCATTCCCTTCAGTTACCAAGTAACTGGTGTAATGTGAATAGGTGTCCACATGACCTGGCAGTAGTTCTTGAACAGGGTTCGGCTCAATCTCTTTATGGGCATGTGGTATAAATTTGGATGTTGTAGAAGGAGCCTCTTGACCAGATGTTTTTATTTTTCTCATTTTGGTTACACTAACCATCAGAGGTGGAAAGTTCAGGTTCATAAAGTTTATTTCCACCAACTAGTTGAGTACTCTGTGAATGTAACTCTTTATACTCGGCTGGTTGGTTGAAACGAAATCTTGGTCTGGATTTGTACTTTCTGGGACCCGAATTTCCGCCTCTGCTGACCATATAGAAACAGCAATTTGCTGTTTCTCCTCCATCTTGGCAGACCCCTTGATAAAGAACCCAGGAATCCACCGCTGAATGAACGAACGGAAGGCTGTGTCGTCCCTAGTGGGTGACCGGGTAAACTCAAACGGGTGGAGGTGTGAAGGCACATGCGTGACGAGGTGAGTCCTCAAATCTGGCCCTTGTACTCTTTCCAATTACCATGGCAACAGTGAGGCCTAGGGATCCAAGCCAAATGCGCACACACATTGAAATCGAATCACAGTGGCGGATGGTGCATCAGCGTGGCGGAAATCCACTGCGGAGATTGTATCTCTTCTGCTGCCCAGATCCTGTGCCTTTTGAATCGCCTTCAGTCACACTGTGAAGTCTGTGACTCCAAAGGTCATGGGAGCCTTATGCATGCATAGGATTTTAGAAATGTTAGAGGGGAGAAATGTTATAACTGGAGATGTTATTGACATCGACATCATTGGAAACTGTGTGAATCTGGAACCTGTTCCTGTTCCCCGATTTCGCAGATTAATTGTGGCTTTGTGATGAGCGGATTCCCTCGCACACCCGGTGTCTCCATAAGTTTGCTCTATGAATAAAATGACCGGTGATGTTCAGAGCCCAGCTAAAAGTCTCCTATTTTCCTCTTGGTGCGAAAGGCAATTAAGGCTGGGAGATGTGTTCGATAAGAGCAATTGCTGTGTGCGTACATCAGTGGGTTCTGGTCCGGGCCGCTATCGCTAGACTCTCACGTGTCTTTGTGACTCTGACTCTCCACAAGAGCCACGCCGCCGCTCTTAATGTGAACGGCGATGTGTACGTGCTGAATAGCATCGACGGGGAAATCTAATTAAAAGAATAACCCAACGGCGAATGCGACACATTGAGGGAGGGGCAAGGACACCGTGAGCCTGCAAGTCCTGTAGACGTTACACAAGGCAAACATGAGTGATTATAGGTGCTACCAGGCATGGAAGCTTCTCTAAGGGCATGGCGCTATATCTCCATACGCCTGCTCCTTTCTGGGGGAAACAGCAGACTTTTCTTCTTTTTTTTTACCTCCAGTGAATTGCATGTCTTATCATCCTGACAAGCTCCATACAGACTGGCTGTGGAGAGATGGTGGGTTTTCTTCTAATTGTATATATTAGTTAGTGCTGGCTTCGAGCTGCTTTTTGCTAATGGTTTCCCTGTCATTCACGGACAACTCGCTGGTGGAACAGTTGCTGGAAATTAAAACGGTGTGATTACATCATCGGCATTCTGCCGACCCCGTAATTTAGCATTAAACCATCCACAAGTATTTCAGTCAGTAATAAATTAGCAGCAGAGAATGTGTGTGATGTTTATTATTCTCTATAATTAAATGGTACCAATAAAGAATGCTGCATTTACAGTTGTTTACTTAATGTAGTAAGTGGAGTTTTTTTTTTTTGGAATAATAGAGGGGTTTCAGAAGACAAGCCCCAAACCAGTAATTTGAGTCAGCAGCTCTGTGCTGTCAGCCTGATGACGAGCCTTGCTTAACGAGACTCTGAGGGTCTGTGATGCCCCGGAGTCTCACATTCGATTGGTTTTGTTAAATTACACAGATGTAATCAGCGCTCAGCCATTGACGATTTCTGGGGAATGGAAAGAGAAACTCTTCACATTACCGTCCAGATAAATATATGAATGGATTTGCTGTGGATTTAACAAGAATTTTCAAATTGTTTCCGACGGCAACAATGAGAATTTTAAATTGTTCCTGATGGAAATGCCTTTATTACACCCAATTTTAACAGTGGCATAGAATTGACTTCGACGGAAGCAATTCCAACCATAAACTGCAGTGAGAGGGACAGAGGAGCGACACTTGCAGGTGTTACTCATGCTCTTTTAGAGCCCTCTGAGGGACATGCAGAGCATCTGAGTCCTTGGACAATGGACCATTACCCCAGACAATGAACTGTCATGTAGTCAGACTCTCATTACAGCTAATCTACAATTATCATTTGTGTGTGTGTCTGTGTGAGAGAGAGAGAAACAGCTGGCAGTAGGATACGAACAAGCAACCTGCTGGTCCAGGGGATCTTAACCTTCCTGTCATCCACCAGGCTGTGGAACTCTGGAGGTCTGGGAGGGAATATAAATTTGCAAACCAAGCCTTTTTTTTTTTTTTTTTTAATTGACCCCTATGTTTGCATATTTGGATTTTATCTGGAAAAAAAATATGACTGTACCCACCCCCCTGCCCAAGATTTTTCTCAACAGTCTAGTGGTGCTGAAAGTGTTGTCCGGCGCCTTGATGGAAACCAGCCCTAAACTCAAGGTCCTGTCGCAATGCAGCTGACGGAGGCCTCAGTAGAGTAGAGCGATAGCATGAGAACATTGGCCAAATCCAGGGTCGCTAAATGCTCCTTCACCTCGTCCCAGAGGCTGGTGCCTGCCGAGTGCCTGCCACATGGTGACGACGACTGATTTTTCCTCAATGGCCCTGCAAAGCGCTTTGTTTATGAGAAAAGAACGATATCGATACAATCCATTATTATTGTTTTTAATCACGGGCAGCAGTCGACATGACAGATATTACAATAAACGAAGAGTGATTCGATTGGGTGAGTCCGGGAGCGATGGATCACAGAGTTTGGTTTAGCTGATAACTGAGTTGATTTCTCTCCCTGAGAACTCGCAGCATTTTGTCTTGGCTACACGTTTCAGCACAGCCTGAAATAACATTGGTTTTCTCACACCACGAGATGTGTTGTGGGAGGTCTGTGCTGGAGGCCGATTCGGCACTGGAGAGGGGGCAGGGGGGCGGGGGAGTTAGACACCATATGTCACCCTGATCTAAGAGACTGGTGAATGTGGTTGGGTATGCTTCATCCACGTTCCAGCAAGAGGAACTCAACCGAATCTTGCAGACAGCACCTGCAAGCTCGTGTTCCGCTTACGCCTCAAACGTGCAGCTTTTGTGCTCTGAGCGCGGGTTAGAAAAGGCTGGGGGCTCTAGATTTTCACAGTAAGACCCCCTGCTGATCCCCGAACCCTTTTTAATGACTGAACAGCGTGCCGAACCTACTTATGGCTGTAAATGTGATGTCGTACATGCCGTATATCTGCAAATGGCATTTTTTGACATCCACATCCTGTATTAGATCGGGGGAAAATCAAATTAGGTTTTTGCTGGCTTTTTACGCTGGGGTTTATGCTCACTAAGGATATGTCTGCCTTATGTGTTAGCAGCCCTGTGCAGCTGAAGATAATGATGCAAGGGCTGGTCCATATTCTCTGGGGGCGGTAGCCTGTTAGCTCAGAGAAGGGTCTACAGGAAATGGTTACCTGTCATTACCGCTCCTCAGGCGAATCCATCGCCTCCCACGTATGCCAGCTGTCCATGATAGGCTTGGTAATGGTCGCATGACGTCTGCATGTTCCCTCCTGAGCGTTGTTGCAAGTGCAGACTCTCACCTGGACGTCTCTCAGATCTGCTGGATGTCGGGATTTATTTTTTTAGTTCGCGTGGACTCTTAGCGCTTGTGGTTCCCCAGCTGCACAGCGCCCCGTTCCTACCAGCAGCTGTCGGGCGACAGCAGGATGGGGGGAATGCCCCCTGAGTCATGGCAGGCTTGTGGACGCAGTCGCCTTGCACCCCCACCACCCAACGTTAATTATAGAAGAGGTGGTGGGAGATTCCTCTGTATATGGGCACTGAGTCGTCGACGTCGCCCTATCCCACTGATGTACTCCCCTAAAGTGTGCTGGCTGACTGAGCTCTCCAAAGCCAAGCTGGCCCGCATGTCAGAGCACCTTTCATAAAACCAGTTACACCATAGCAACAGCCTCTGGCCAGTCTGAGTCACTCTGAGCCCTTTGAAGACACTAGCGGCGTATAAATCAGTGCGGATGTAAGCAGACGCATATACACGCAAAACCCTTGAAGCTGGTGGATTGACACAACGCAGATTTCCCATGTGTGCACAGGAACGTACCCTGAAATTCTGTAACAAAATGTAACCATGCCCAACCCACGTCCAATTTAACGCGTAGTACCAGTCAGATATTTGGACACGCCAAACCGCCTACGGAGGAGAGTGATAGATGGGCATCACCTGACCTAAACACGGCAGAAATGGATTTGGAGGAGTTTGATGAGAGAGTAAAGGAGACGTGGTCAGTGGCTGCTCAGCATATGTGGGACCTCCTTCAGGACAGCTGGAAAAGCATCACAGGAGGCCACCTCATGGAACTGGTGCGGAGGAGGCAGTAGGGTTAGCCAGTCCCTGGAGTAATTGGGGTTAAGGGCCTTGCTCAAGGACCCAATGATGGGATCAAGCTACTGATCACGCTACTGGATTTGAACTGGCAACCTTCTAAAGTCCAAACCCACAGAGCTGTCCCCACCAAACAAATTATTTTTCTGTTTTTCGGTCAGTGCGTAATTACATATGTTATTTTATAGCTTTGATGTCTTCATAACTATTCTAATACGTAGAGAACAGTACAAATAAACCTTTCTATGGCAAGGTGTGTGCAAACTTTTCACTGGTACTGTATAACTGGCATGTTCACGAGCCCCCGTCAGGAGCGGGGCCCCCCGAATCTGCCAGGGTTTCCCTGCCCCTCAGTATACAGTGTTAGGGGCATCAATCAGCCATTGGGCTGGCTTCCATAAATTGCACTTCTGCAAGGTTACTGAGCACAGATGGGGGTTAGTGACCTGCATGCATGACATTAATTTATTTAGTCAGCACCTTTGTTTAAAGTGACGTGCAAGAAAGGGACACCTTTGGCTCAGACAGCAAGGTCACCCGGCATCTGGCGCCTCCCAGGCTTTAGGGGCCTCGCTTAAGGGCCCAAAGGTGATACGACCACTCCTCCAGCCTGCAGAGACATACACTCAGTCAATTTTCTTGGCCACAATTTTATACAGCTGAAGTAAACTGAAAAGAATGAATGAATCATTGAATATCAGTATTTATATTCTTCAAACACCAACTGATTCTTGCAGCAGTACAAGAATTATCCACTGTTAGAAGACAAGTGAGTCATAGAATAAATGGTGACATAATTCATCTGCAAAATAGACATTTATCGTGTGAGATGACAGATAAAGGTGTACTGTAGTAATGACCTAGTGTGTTCTGCTGCTCAGCCGATTGAAACTTGTCAACCAAGCAGAAATCCATAAACAGTGTATGACTAGTCCCCAGCTGTCGTGAGCGTGTCTTGTCACTTGGCTCTGATGCTGTAGTTTAATTAAATTGTCTCTCCTACCCCCACCACACTCGAATCTTCTCTCCATTGCAGAGCTGGTAAGAGGCCAGTGAGAGATGCCAGTTCATGGCTGGAAGCGACGCATCTGAGAAATGCTGTCTCTCTACAGTTTCATGCATGATATCTAATGTCTGTACTACAGCAAAGAAGGACATTGTTTTCATTGGCCTCGCAAAGCATGGAATTCCTTTGCTTATAATTGGTGGACCAAGTGGCCCTAGTTTATTTAGGTGTTCCCAGTTTTAATAGACTGTTGATTACAAAGCTTATCCCTCGTTAAAAATAAATGGAATTATTTGAACTAGATAATCCTTTCTGCCTGTGTGGCTGCACATTGCTGTAGGAGCTTTTTTCCCTTGTAGAAACTTCTCTGCTGTTTTGGGGATTTGAAGATTTATACTAAAATGCAAATCCTGCTTCCACAAACGGCTTAAAAGGGATTGTTTGTCTTTGTGACAAGCAATTAATATTTGAAAATAGCTTCTCGGGTTCCAAGTATGGGAAAGTTTACGTGCACAAGTGACCCTGCATTTCTACAGCATAGATCTGTGCTACTTACCTGTAGATCAGCTGCGGCGGCCCTTACAGGTGTCTCAGAACCATGTGGCTTCTATCCCTGCCTAAATACATATCAGTGACACTAACCTGGATGACACAAATCCACCATCTTAAGGAAGGATGTGAGTGAATCTTGTAATGATGTGCAGTGTCTTTCAAAGTATTCACTGTTCACTGTCGCTCTGTTGTCCCTGTGCTTCCTGAGGTAGATTCCAGGTTCGCCGTGACCTTGCCTGGGGAGGGGGGGTGTTTCACGAAGCTGGATTTCTTGCTTATCCGGACAACTTGTAAGATTTAAGGTAGTCTGGGCTAAATGTAAGTGAACGATGATGAAGACCATTTGGCCCAGACTACCTTAAATCTTACAAGTTGTCCGGCTAAGCAAGGAATCCTGTTTCGTAAAACACCTCCCAGGATAAGAGGTTATGAACAATGGCTGGATGACCGGGTGACTTTTCTAAGCAGCGTCTCTTTTAGCCACCACATATATAAAAAATACCCATATATAAAATATAAAACACCTGCTGTAATCACACGTGCTCCAACCGAGGGTCAACGGGCAGACAGTTAACCCTGCAGCACCCTGGTAAGAAACATCTGCCGTTCCAATAGTCTGGAACAATCCAGGCCAGCAATGGGAGGTGCATCTTGATTGTGGTGAGAACTGAATAGGAAGCGGGATTCATTCAAAGGATTCTAAAGGTTTATTGTCATTTGTACTAGTACAAGTAGGCTACTGAATACAAAGAGATGCTTACTTGCATTTTTCCTGCAGACAGATACAATGTAACAAGACGTAGGACAACAGTAAATATGCCTAAAAACTAAATACGTAAATGGAGATATGGAAGTATCGGGAAAAATACGTATGAATTGTACAATGTACATGCATACCAGCAGACAATAGTGCAAAACCTGAAGTACAAGGGGTGTGGGGCTGTAATGGGGGAGGGGAGACAATTAAAGATATTTTAGCAATAGGTCGTTTTTCCTGACATGGATGTGTTTCGTAACGCATGACTTTGCTCGCTGTTTGTTATTCACACGATATTCTGCTTTGCCGATTCAGGGCTCTCCGACAGAATGTTCTGCTTGTCGCTTTGCCCTTTCTGTCCCTGGAGCGCGGTTCCGTCGGGTAGCAGTTTTAACGGCGCTCCAAAGAATGGCGCCTCTCTAATCTCCTCCCCTCCTCCTCGAATATGCAGGCATAGCGGCTCTCCCGACTGTCTCCGTTACCATGGCTCCCGGCGCCCGCCGTTCTTTCTCGGACTTCCCCACGTTCCAGTTCTACTTTCGACTAAAAGAGACACAAGAATGAGCAGCCGCTGTTTCTTTCACCGCGGACGGGCTCTGTGTACAGACAGAATACATTAGGACTGCGATCGCAAAATGGCATCAGTTGCAGGAAATGCACAGAATGACGTTGATCCCAATGAGACGTTACCCTTTTTTATGATTACCCTATTTGTATGATCGATGGGACTTTTTAGATTTCAGAAATGTTCATAGGCCGTAATTAAGAAAAACTGATGAAGCAAATGATTTGCATTAGCCTTCAGGATGAGCCCCCGCAGTGAAAAGCGATAAGCGAATTACTGCTAAGCTAATTTTCCATAATTTATTGGGACGCAAAGTAATTTTAACTAATACGTGTTCCAAGAAAGCTCTTGGCTGCCAATATACTTTGCTGTTAGAGAGATTCATCTCTGTTCTTAAAATAGATTACTTGCTGTCATTAAATCGAACCAAGAGCGGATATGTGAATCAGATGGACTATTTGAAACGTGCAGGCAGTAAGTTTAATTGACGGATCCAAGCAATCACAAATTTGCGTAATCCCAATTAGTAATGTATCTAACCTGTGATGGAGGCTGTTAACTTCCTTATTGACAGTAACCTGCAACATGCTACCATTTGAACTAAGAAGGGCAACTCCTTCCTCATTTACCTCAAGCCATTTTCTGCTTGAAGAACATTCATCCTCTGGTGTCCTCAAATGACTAAGGGTGCACAAGATGATTTGAAAATAACATCATATCGGCTTTTCCCCTCATGAGGTCTGCACGTGCTTATTTGAACTCAGTAAGCAGGAAAATTACCCCTGACCATAAAGATCACTGTATGGCCATTGGATGGAATAAATGTGGCCAGAAGACGGCCTGGCAATATCGCATTTGTGTATTGGAGAATGTAGCTGTAGAAGCAATATGATTGGCCTGTAACTCCTTCACACGTTTTCTTGGGTTTAATTGGGTTTTCTAGAGATTTATCCGTATGCAGTACGTATCTGGTATATATGCTATAACATGGAGGTGGGCTGTTGCAGATTTAAAGCATCATGTTATAAATGCATGCATACATTTTAAAAACACCTTAAATAATGTAGTTGAGAAATTTATATGGTCAATGGCACAATCAAACCATATAATATGCAATACTGTTGGTGGTACATATGCTAGGCCTATATCGGTTAGCTTGGATTATAGCAGTCTGTGGGTTTTCTGTAAAGCTATTTTTATTGTTAAAATCTGAATTAAGTAAATGAAAGATTTATTGTAATAATAAGATAATGCTTCTGTGTTTTAATCATGTGATTCCACTCCAAGGGTGTATATTCGTTAAGGAGGAAGTGTTCTGTCTGTACTCTGTTAGCGGTGTGTGTTATGGTGTTCGTCCTCAGTTAGTTGCGTTATTGCTCTGGTATCTTGAAGCGTGCGATAGGTCCGATTATTTTTACTGGAGCTTCACCAGGGCGTAAGAAGGGGAAAATGGTGTTTACCAAGGTTTCAAATTACTTGCACACCAAGATCCCCCCTCAGCCGTGACACATTTTCTTTCCACAGATTTTCATTTTCTAAGTCAATTTTCCGGGTAAGCTTTGTGATTTTATTTTATTTTATCAAGGAAATAAGTGACATGGAGGGTGCTTGACTTCAGCAGAGTGTAAATGATCCTTCACATGTTGAGCGATTCGACCTCAGACGCGCATGAGTGGCAAAAAGAATAACATTAAATAAGTGGCCAATTGATGTCGGTTTCCATGGTGAGCCGTAATTAGAACGTGTTTACTTGCCTGTAAATAAGGAATAAGAAAGAGGTTGCATTTTCTCTTCGTCCTTGTAGAAGAATTTTTCGTTTCGATTTAGCTTGGAAAGCATTGAAGGTACCCACTTATTTTCAGTTTCATTCTTTTATACCGCAGGTGTAATCATTCCAAATGAATACCTAGTGCAGTACATAACATTCAGGTGATAAGCCCAAATGCATAGCTAGAATGTAATTATTATGGATGATATTTTATATATGTTTGTGTCTGGATATCATGCAACATTGAATTTTTCACAATTAGGCTTGTATAATGTGCAAGTCGATCTGGCAGGGGAAACAGGCTAATTAGGGTCCCCTCGTTATGGTCAGACAGGGTAATTTGTGGCCTATGGACAGTGATATACCATGTGGGCAAATCATGGGATCTCCAGCTGAGGTATAACAGGTCTCTGTGGGTTCTTACCGTAGCAGGTATTCATCCACACGACCCCCTGGCACTTATGGTTAAGTAGGGTTTTACCGCTGAAAGGGTTCGCGCACCCTTTACTTTTGTCAAGCCAAATACTGCCACCTGGTGGTGAAAGTACGACAATGCGTTTTTTCCTACTACATATGGAAGCATTAGATTGGGGTGGACAATCTTATCCGCAAAGGGCCAATGTGTTTGCCGGTTTTTGGGATAACCTTTAGGTCAGCTGTTCAAACCTAAGTGTGAGGACTCTTTAGCCAGTCAGTCCTCTAATTAGTAATCTAATTAGGGAGTTGCAGCGAAAACCCGCATACACACTGGTCCTTTCTGGATAAGACTGCCCACGCCTGCATTAGGTAGTAAGCAGAAAATGCACTATCCTATTTGTTTATGCAGTGTAACAGACAGACATTGTGAGATACTGTTTACCGTAGTAGTTTTCAGGAGGCTAAAGACCTCAAGGGTAATTTCTGCACATATTGACAAAATTGTCAGGTCAGAATGTAGGCTCAGTGGGAGGCGTTGCTACTCCGCTGCTTGTGCACAGAGTTTGCATGCTCTCCATTTTGTGAGCAGGGTGACCACTGGCATCACTGGAGGGCACCCGTGAAAATCTGTCCAGACAGAGGTCTGGAAAAGCAGACTGCCGAGATGACATCCAGACGAGACGTCACCCTAGTTGCGAGGGTTTCCTTCAAGTGTTCGTTTCCTCTGACAGTCCAAAGATACAGAGTTAGGCAAAATGCTCTTTGACAAAGTGATATCCTATTCAGGCTGTACCCCTGTTGTGTGTCCTCCGTCGCCTGAGGTCTGGATAAGCGATGGATAAGGATGCTCGTGATGAAGTACAGAGCTGATGGCATGATGATGCTGCCCCCAGTGTACTGGAGGAGAACAGCAGCTATGTAGAGCTGAATGTCGCGTTGGACAGGTGACTTTTCACGAGCCTCATTGGAGCAAAGTTTAATCATTCCACCTTTTGACACACCTGACAGAAATTCCTCACACCTCATTTCATTTGTCTGTGCATTTTTATATACGTGATGTGACCGAATATATCCTGCAAATTAAATCTGACAACAGATTATTATTTTAAACAGCTGTTGCCTATTATAATCCTGGTTGAAGGAAGCAGTAATGCTTAGATGATCCACTAGGGGTCCCTAGCATCACGATTAATGCCTTACAGAGCATTTTGACAGCTGGCCCTCACTAAGTTGCAGTCTCGTAACTTCAGATAAGGATTCACAAGGGGGACGAAGATTATTCTGAGACGAGTTACTTCTAGTATTTACTGGGAAATACCTTCTAGTTTCGTCCTGATATCCACATAGCATTGCGTTCCAGGAGCCTGTAAATGAGTGACATCCTGATTCCAGCATTTCCTCTATTAAGAGCAATGAGTGAGGAGGTTGCCATGCGGAGAATGAGAGTGAGCCGGGACAATGCCCTAGAAATACACGCAGCCTTCAGCCGACGACTAACCCCTGCTTTTCCCTGGCTTGTCTCCTGCGGTTCTGCATGGGGATGGACTGTAAATGATGCCTATAGGATGCCTAGGAGTTGACCTGCATCCAAAAGCTCAAGTGTAAAATATGCCGAACCATCAAATATATCTTCTTATCCGTCTATCTATGTATGTTTGAAGACGTAACTTGTTTCTTTTGCAGTAAGGATGAGGTGACTGCCCTTGAGACGGAGCTGCTGTCGGACTATCGATTTGGACAGCAGCAGCTGATTGAGATCTGGGGTCACGCTTGCGCCGTGGCCATCGCCAAGGTGCGTGCCCTTTCACCACTACTCCATATCCCCAACCTCCCAGTCTTGGGCCGTCAGTCCCGGTCTGTCCTGCCTTGTAACACACACCCCCCACAACCAGCCCAGATTCTTTGAAGTGCCCAGACACGTACAGATGGTCAGAAATGGGCAAGGGCAGCGAGCACGGTGTGTGGCTTCTCCACCAGCTTACCAAGGACCCGGCGTCTCGGCAGATCTGTGGAGCCTGAGGCTTCATTGGTAGCGAGCAGCGGAGAGCGACTCGGTTAGATGATTGAATTTCGTCTGGCAGGGAGAAGCCTTACATCAGCCTTACATGTGGAGCTTGAAATGGACCCAGCCAGACTGATGTGGTCACTGGTTTTGTCTGGTATGGTCGGCCCAGAGATCGTTGTCGGAGAGTCGTCTCAAACGCTCTCATATGACCAACCTGAAAGTTTGTTTAACCTTTGTGTTTCTGCTGTGGACATTCCTAGACAAATGATGTATGTTTCCTGACTTGTTTTGGCAGAAGATCTTATATTTTCCTACTACATTTAGCTGAGGAACATGTATTATTTCAATTATTAGAACTACTGATTTCAACTGTGAATTTATTTGTGCTGCGCTGCTACCCCAGGCCAGCCCAAAGGGTCAGAGAGATTATTTCATTTGAGAGCTGCGGTCACCAGCTGGAAGTTAGGAACTTATGGACCACAGTGGTATTGACTTCCCCACCAAAATCCAACCCCCCAATTAAATTCAGGGCTGCACGATTAGCTCTCGCCTGGTGACTGGAGGCTAACTTAATCTGAAATTCGAAATTCGAAACTTTTCATGTCTCCCACTGGGTGTTTTTCTTGCCTTCATTAAGACGACACTGTGGGAGGCGGGACTTCTGGCTCGCCGCCATTTGGGGGCGCGTTGTTATTTAGTGAGGCCGTCGAAACTTGAAATGACAGAGGTGCGTCTCCAAAGTGTTTTTTTTTTTTTTGTCGTATAAACAATTATATTCAGTATAACATGCAGCGAAATACATGATTGCTTAGCCCCAGACTGTGAACAAAAGACTTAAGAAATAAGTATAAAGAGGACATAAGTATGGAAAGACAAGACGTAAGACATAAAACAATAATTAATAGCTGTAGTGCAGTAAAATAGCAGGTAGTATAGTCTAAGAATAAATGAGTATTTACAAATGTACACTGTAGTGAGTACGCTGGGTCTCTGGTAACAGCTCTTTCGAAGGTGCGAAATGCTGTCCTCATTAAGGACAAATCCAATAATTGCCTGGGGAAAGAAGCCCTTCCTCTGTGTTTCTCTGAGCAAAGAGGGGTGTTCTCTCCCTGGTCTTGGGCAGTCCACAGCAGAACATGGAGAACGATGGCAGATGCAGGCACCAGGAGGTCATTGTGCCTGGGGGTAGGGATGGGGCCGCGGCGCGCGGAGAAATGTCAAGGCTGACGTGAGTGCGGGAAGAGTACTGAGGCGGCCTGGTTGCCAGCGGTTTCTTTGTGTGCTTCCTTGGGCACGTCTCACCTTGACTTTAATTAAGGAAAATTAGTTTCAATCAACATTAATGCTTTGCTCTGGGAAAGTCTGCCAAACTGGGACCTCTGGGTGCGAGATGTAAACGGCACCTTAATGAGCTCCCATTCACGCAGGTGAGCCGTCTCCAGACAGGCCACTCCGAGCGCTTCTGAGCAGAATGCGTATGCACTCATTATCGTAACTGACCGCTACCTGTTAACGAGCTTTTTGCCTCATCACTTTACTTCTGCTCGCTCCTCCGATTAAAGAGCTAAATCCCCATAGGCATCGCCTGTTCAGCCTGTGTCCCTCATGTGGCACTGCTCGGTAGCGAAAGTGTTTTTACGCAGGCAGTTGGCGGGCCGCCTGCAGGCCCCCGAAGCAGAAAAACTGAGATTCCAGACTTGGCCGGGAAAATGGGAACAATGTGGACCATGCAGCCTGGGTTCAGAAGTGTGTTATTTAAAGTTTGCATCCTCTGACGTGCGTGTCGGTATTTTTTCCGACGCTGTCAGGGTTATTTTAAAGAGTTTGGGCTCTAAAAAAAGTAAATAAACAAAGGGTGTTATTTCCCCCTTCACTTTACCCCGCCCCCCGCTATGGGTAGGTCAGTCAACAAAGGTAGATGCTGGTTGCTTGGCGACAGACCGAGGACCCCTGCAGGTAGAGAGAGGAACTGCCAGGTCAGCAGGTGATCTTTACTTCTCACCTTTTCTGAGTCTCCCTGTATCTCTGCTTCCTCCCTCCACCCTCTGCAGGCCTTCCCGCTGGGCACCCTGGCTAAGAAGCAGCCCACGGTCCTTGTGGTCTGCGGCCCCGACCAGAATGGTTCCGTGGGGTTGGTGTGTGCCCGCCACCTTCGCATATTTGTGAGTAGGACACCATGTGGGCACGTGGGCCGGGTCGGGATGTGAGGGGATGGCAGCTCAGCTGATTAAGCAAAAAGAATGACGGTGTAGGGTCACTCATGCAAACTCAGCAGAACAGGGCCGAAAAAAATAGTAGTTCTTGATATGAGGAAAGTTCGACCTGGAACCTCCATCTGCAATTAATCTAAGAACTAGTACAGAGCTCAAGCTGCTCATTTGTTACACAGACTCTCTCACAATGAAGCCAGACAATTAAATTAAAGTGTTTTTGGTTATGTTTTATAGACTGTACCAGGGCGAGGTAGAGGGAACATGTCTGAATGCTCACCCCCACCCCCTCTCCCACCGTGATCATCTTGTATTTTTTACTGTGCCAGGAGTACTAACAGGGCCAAAAAATAACAAATATTCTAATTAGCACACATTTCTACACAAATTAGCAAGGCAGCCATTGAGCTTGTGAGGAGAATCTGCGCCCTGCCGCCGTGTATCTGACGCAGTTTGGGGTTCCAGAGAGGACAGAGGCGATTGGCTGGAGGATGATGTCAAATACTCAGCCTCCTGCGACCTGTCCTCAAAAAAACCCATCCCTCACACCTTATAGGAGCCGCCTGGCGATACGGGACACAGAGTAGCGCCCAAGAAAAAACACAATTTTTTTTTTTTTTAAAAAACAAGACAGCCTTCAGCGGTGAGGCATTAATGAATCCAGCACTCATTTCGGTTTGTCTTCACAGCGCTGGCGCCTCTGCTGACGTACAGGACACTAATCTGTTCTCCCTTTCACTGTGAGCTCACACTGAACTTTTTAAGTAACACCGGAGATTTATTCTCATAATAAATAACCATTGCTGGAAAACCACCGCGGAACATCTCACCAGTACCGGTGGTGTTTAAATGGATATAAATTTGTCCTATTTGTCTGCCTAATATTTCAAACTGAATATTTTGTGGCTATATATATTCTATTCTGTTGCTTATGGACTGGCGGTGACTGGCTCTTACGACGCCCCATTACCCACGATGCCCGTGATGTGGCCAAAACTGTTCTATTTCAGGTTGGGGCTAAACCACAGATCCCAGTCAAAGCACCGGCGTGTCTCCCAGTCAGAGATAAGACGCCCGCCGACAGTTGGACGCGGTTAAGCTCAGACTATGTTCGAAGGGCCTATGTGGGTAATGCGGGGAGAGTCATTCCCGTTCAGAGGCAGGCATGTGGATGTTTGCGGACTCAGACAGACAGAAACACGACTCCTGCCGACAGCGTTGCTTAGCAAAAGATGAAAACAAAAACACAAGAGTCCAGGAGTACAGTTAGAGGGTAGCAATCATACAGATTGTTAGTGGTCTGGATCACAGGTGAGTGGCTTTGAACGGCGAGGTCCCCCTTCACGAGTCCTGTCCACCGGGGGGGGAGCTGTGTGGCTCAGTGGGTATGGGATCGTATCCTGTATCCGGAAGGTCGTGAATTGAAAAAGGCCCTTGACTGGCCCAGGGGCATTGGCGAACCCCAAACTTCCCTCACTCGTATGGCACTTCGGATAAAAGTGTCTTGATGTCACAGCTTAGGACCTGGCAGAAGGGTCTTGACATCCCCTCCTGTCCCCGTCCCCTTGGCAGGAATACGAGCCCACCATCTTCTACCCCAAGCGCTCCCTTCAAAGTCTGCATCAAGACTTCACGGTACAGTGCGAGAAGATGGACATCCCATTCCTCTCCTACCTTCCTACGGAGGTATGTGGCTCGGAACAAAGCCGCCGTAGACTCAAGGCAACAAAGCAATCGCTGGGGTTAAACTGTCCATAATGTACATCACACAGTTACCTAAGACAGCGATTCTCAACCTCTCTTAAACCAAAGATCCCCTGTGTCCAGAAAGACATCTTTGGGCCCCGTTAGACAGGTTGTGATGTCATTTCTCGTATATTTGTTCTGCAATGATGATGATAATTGCCATTTTTTATTAATACAATTTAATTTGGTTACACTGCCAAACAATGTAATTTCTTTTGAACATGATTCCACTATGTCCATCATTCCAACACTGATTTCCCCCCTCAATTTGTGATATTGTTCTTAGAACAGAGGGCAAATGTTTGTGAACAAAAATACTACATTTAAAACCTATTTGGCAAATGGCTGTAAACTCAAAAACCTGACAAACATTAAACAGGCGCTTAAATGAAAAGACCTTTTAACAAAATAAAAATATTAGTTACAATGTCTTAATGTTTCAATTGAAATGAACAAAGTATGTCAGCAGCCATATCACCTGCATTTCAGAGTAAGTCATACATGTGAAGCTAAGCAGGTTTGAGCTGGCTAAAACTGTTCACGGTGGCCCTTTCAAAGCTAGGGCCATCCCCTATATCTAACTACTATTAGCGAACCTTAGCTACTGTGGTGAGCATACTGGCGTAGAATGGCTGCTGGGGGTGCATCATCCAAGTGGGTGCTGGTGGTTGAAGTGGCTCCCCATTCCTTCTGCAAAGCTCTTTGGGTTTCTTGAAAAGAAAATGTTATTTGAATGAATGTTACAATGATTCCTAGCTTTTTCCCTTTGTCGGCTTTGATTTTTAGCTGTGAATTCTGGGATCCTATGTAACATCAAAGCTGTTTACTAAAGATTTTTAATAGAAACCAAAAGTAAAGCCCTAATTTTAATACACAATTAAAGTATACTGATATAAACGGTGGGGGCGGCATGGTAGTGCAGTGGTTAGCACTGTTGCCTCACACCTCTGGGACCCGGGTTCGAGTCTCCGCCTGGGT
>JAODJX010000126.1:82910-103185 GCA_026776945.1 Isichthys henryi | reverse complement strand
TCAAAATATCAAGTTTTCATCAAAATCAGGAATGATGCCCATGGAGCCCCTGGTTGATTTGGCATGGACTGACCCCTCTTCTCACTTTCTTGCTGGAAGAGTTGAAGTTTTCCATTTCAGATTTGGTGATGTGGCCTTAAAACCTTGCATGGTTTTAACAGAGAATTTGCTTTTTTCTTTAATCACACACATGCTGCAGTGATGTGAACAGTGCTGTGCACTTTCTGACTTGGATGGTTATCCACTGTATTACTGCTGATATCTCCAGCATAAGAGTGATAACCAGAATCTTTGGTCCATGTGTGAATCATAATTGAAGGCACGTAGCACTGAACTTGTTGTTGCTCCCTGCATCCGCTTTGCAGGCTACTTCTTGTGAATCCCCAGGCTACTTCCTGTGAATCCCCATGCTTCTCAGGCTACTTCCTGTGAATCCCCATGCTTCTCAGGCTACTTCCTGTGAATCCCCAGGCTACTTCCTGTGAATCCCCAGGCTACTTCCTGTGAATCCCCAGGCTACTTCCTGTGAATCCCCATGCTCCACAGCAGCAGCCGGTCGCTCTGCACCGTCACAGGCTTCCTGTCCTCCTCTGCGTCGTGGGCCTCATAAGTGTTGGATGTGCTGACCAGCTTTCCAAACTGCAGCACCTGACCATCTGCCGGATGGAGAGCCGTCCATGTTAGATTGGCAGCGAGAGTTTTTAATGAGCCGCTATTTTCTGTAAACAAGCTGCAGTTGCAAACACAGAATGTATATTATGCTTATTTCAGATTCTCACGTTCTACATCTAGCAAAATAATCATCTGGGCAAAAAATCTATTTTGCAATAAACCTCAAAGACATAAAAATAAATATAACCGTGGGGAAAATAACGTTGGTCGTGCCATCCTGGTCAGAAATATTTTATGAAAAAACCGTGGCAGTGATTCTTGTGTCATTCTGGGGAGCCCATGCTGCACAGCACTGGGTGGGTATGTATGTATCTATGTAAATACATACATATATCACACGGCACACCTGCTCAGTTCTAATGGCGCACTGCTCTTTTAAGAGACGTGATAAATACAAAACATAGGAATATGTTTACCGGCAAAGGCTATACAGAGCAATGTAAGGGCATGGCTTTGTTATAATAATAATTATAATAATAATAAGGCTCAATCCAGTGACCTTCTGATCAAAGGCTCAGCCTGCTGAGCCACACACTCACCCCAACTTGAAGCCTGGAAGTTTGAAAATAAGAAAAAAAAAATGGACCAATGTGATGATGTCATATGGTCAGGACTGAGGAAATGTTATGTCTATCCCCGGCCCGTAAAACCTCCATATGTGTCTGTCTCCGGCCCATTAAGCGTGCGTATGTGTCTGTCCCCGGCCTAGAAAACGTGCGTATGTGTCTGTCCCCGCCCCATGAAGCGTGCGTATGTGTCTGTCTCCGGCCCATGAAGCGTGCGTATGTGTCTGTCCCCGGCCTAGAAAACGTGCGTATGTGTCTGTCCCCGGCCAATGACGCGTGCGTATGTGTCTGTCCCCGGCCTAGAAATCCTGCGTATGTGTCTGTCCCCGGCCCATGAAGCGTGCATATGTGTCTGTCCCCGGCCTAGAAAACGTGCGTATGTGGCTGTCCCCGGCCCATTGAGCGTGCGTATTTGTCTGTCCCTGGCCCATGAAGCGTGTGTATGTGTCTGTCCCCGGCCCATTGAGCGTGCGTATGTATCTGTCTCCGGCCCTTTGAGCGTGCGTTTATGCCTGTCCCCAGCCCATTGAGCGTGCGTATGTATCTGTCCCCGGCCCATTAAGCGTGCATATGTATCTGTCCCTGGCCCTTTGACCATGCGTATATATCTGTCCCCGGCCCATAAAGCCTGCGTATGTGTCTATGAGAGTTTTTATCAAGCCACTGTAATTAGGTTGCAGCTGCGAACATGGAATGTATAGTTAATTTCAGATTCTCAAATATGATTTTAGGAGGTTATGCACAGATGTAACCTAATTAAAATGTAACTGTGAATTATGAATTAATTCTGTAAACATCACTTGTGTGTGATTTATAAAGAACCGTGCTGTGAGACTCATAAGTGCTGACAAACCTTGTTTAAAATTATTTTAAATTATGAAAATGTATCTCGAAAATCCAATTGCAGCACACAGGAAGATGCAGCGCATATAGGCCATATGTTACACTAGTAGATACTGTATTTCAGTCACAAACGAGGTACGATTCTCTCATTCCAGACTCCTTCGGGTCTCTTGTTCAGAACGAGAACAAGAGAGTGACCGAACTGGTGAGTGAGTGAACGAAAGACGCTTGGTCATTCCTTCACTGTAGGGGTATATGTTCAGTCCCAGGTTTAGTTTCCATCCAATCATATGAACACTTACTGCACAAACTTACAGATGCGGGGAAATTAGTTTGTACCCTTATATATAAATCCATCCCTTTGGTATGTTATCGAGTAAAGCAAAGTATGCTAAAAAGCAAACCAAAAGCACCATCTAGTGGCGTCAAAAAATACGACATGGCCCATAAAGGCGTCGTTTTGGCAATCAAAGCTACAAGACCAAGCAGCTTCATGCTCCTGTTGTAAATATTACTAAGAAGATGACGGTTCATGGGACTGTAGCTAACCTCCCTGGATGCAGCCACAAGAGGAGAACTGACCCGAGACTGGGCAGACAGGTAGTGAGAATGGAGACAAAAAGCCAAGGACAACTTCCAAAGAGATACAAGCTGAACTCCCAGGTCAAGGTCCATCATTGACTGATCGCACCATCTGTCACCGTTGGAGTGAGAATGGAAAAAGATCCAGTGAGACTCCACTGGTGAAAGAAAAACCAGAGTGGAATTTGCTGAAATGCACACTGACAATCAACAGCACTTCTGGGAAAATGTCCTTTGGAGAGATGAGACAAAACCGGAGCTTTTTGTCCAGTCACATCAACTCTATGTCCACAGATGAAAAAATTTAGCTTTACAAGAAAAAACACCATAGCTAGTGTGTTACGGGGGGGGGGCTTGGATATGGTTTGGGGCTGATTTGCTGCGTCTGGCACAGGGAGCCTTCAGTCTCTGCAGGGCACAATGGAGTCTCAAGACTACCAAGGCATCCTGGAGCGAAATGTACTGCCCAGTGTCACAAAGCTCTGTCTCAATTGCGGGTCGGGGGTCCTCCAACAGGATAATGCCCAAAAACACACAACTAAAAGCTCCCAAGAATGGCTGAGAAAAAAACATTGGACTGTTCTTAAATGGCCATCCATGAGCCCAGATTTTAATCCTAAGCAGAGAAAACGGCAAACATTTTCTAACGAAACTGTTTATATTGCTATGTAAAATCTAAAGACAACCGTTTAAAGCGTAATGGACAAATGATGTAATGAAAATGCACTTAATTACGGATCATTCTGCCCTCACTAGATAATTGAGCTGATTAATTTGGCAGATCGCTAAATAGATTCCAGACAGACAACTTCGTTGTTTTTGAAAGATGTTTATCAATGTTTGATACTTGTGAAACTGTAACAATATGATAAATACAACCAGAAACCACGCATACAGACACAGAAATAAACGATTAGCGTAAATGCTAACATAACATTGAAATCCCGTAGACGAGCTAATACAGTTAGCCTCATCATAGCTGTACATTTTGTCGGCTTGTCTAGATGTGTAAACGCTATCATTCAGTCAAATGATCTGCAATATTGAAGTTCTATTTTTAAACAAACTGCAACAGTATTTTCACCATTACCAACACCGACAATATGAGGACAAGTACGCGTTTCAAATAATATGAAATAACACTTACAGACATGAACTTTCAGGTTCTCAAAGAGAAAAACTGACGAGACTATTAACAGCTATGTAATATTTATAGACTTTTCTTTATCAAATAAACTGAATATGATATAATGAATTAAATATTTTTATCAGCTGTTACATAAGAAAAAGTAATAAAAAGTAATAAACCTTTGACACCGGCAGGATAAACTGTTTCCGGTGGGAGCAGCACACGGGTATTTGCTAATTAAACTATATGAGGTGATTGCAGGTAAGTAGAACTAACTGCTGGACTATAATCTGACTTTATCTGCGAATAAAGCAACAAACATTCACAAGCCGCTAAAGAATTTCTGCGCTCTGGTGTTAGATGGCTTGACTAAGGTGACCTTTCCAGATACGTATGACAATCACAGCCAGAACTGGCATCTAAACAAAGGACAGAAACACTAACAGAAAACGTAACAGCCATTAGGAGCCTTTCAGTCCGAAGCCCCAGTAACAGAACCGCGGCATTCTGCTGAATACACAGGCTCCTCCCACTCCATGGCCGCATCCCATCACTCAGCATCGCCGCTGTGACACCAGCACGACTCTCGCTGGGGTCGGGCTCGGCCCATTAGCTGGGACATTCCGTTTTCGCCCGCGGCACTTGCTCACACATGCCATCTTCGCAGGACGCGGCATATGCCCGGGGGGGGGGGGGCATAATTTGCCGTGTCAATGACTGCTGATACCCGGTCGATAACCATTTCACGTTGACGGGTGGCTGCCTTGCCCTTTGCTCGACCGCGATACTAACCCATCCAAAATATCCATGGTCTACTTTCACAGTTGAGGCAGCATGGTGGCGCGGTGGTTGCACTGCTGCCTCACACCTCCCTGACCAGGACTCTCCATAAGACCAGAAGTCTCCACCCTGGCTCCCTATGTGTGGAGTCTGCATGTTCTTCCCATGTCGTCATGGGGTTTCCTTCAGGTTCTCTGGTTTCCCCCCAACAAGCACACAAACATTCTGAGGTAAACTGGACTTATCAGATGGTGTATGTGTGAGTAACCAGTGTGTGAGTGAATTGAGTGTGAGTGACCGGTGTGTGTGTGTGTGTGACCGCTGTGTGAGTGTATGGTGTGCGAGTGACCGGTGTGTGACTGACTGGTGTGTGAGTGACCGGTGTGTGAGTGAATTGAGTGTGTGTCTGACCGGTATGTGAGTGTATGGTGTGTGTGTGTGTGTGTGTACCCTGTGATGGTAATTATCCTGGGTTGTTCCCTGCCTTGTGCCCAGACTTCGGACCCTCCGTGACCCTGAATAGGACTAGAATTTACAGAAAATGGATGGATGCTTTCAAGATCCTTTCTATCAGGATGAAATGTACTTAATGTACTTTGCATTTAAATATAAAACCAACCATGTAACTTCATAAGAAAAAAAAAATCTAAATTTTTTTTTCAGAATTGTCTCTTGAGAGGTGATGTACTTGTATAATTACGGCTTACGGGTCCTGGTGGAATGCACACTGAAACTGTGCTGCTGTCACGGAAAGGCGGCCCCATCACGGCTGGTTCATTACTGTTATTATTATGGCTTTAAGATTCCTGCCATCAAATGGCACAATTTCCCTGCAGTATCAGTTATGGATGCAGCAATGACCTTCAGGCTTTTTAGAGTTGATTTGAGTAGATTCAGCTTCACTGTCATCGTACAGGTGCAGAGCCAATTAAATGCAGTTAACATCTAAACAGGTGCAAAATATACAAATACAATAAATTCAATAGATTATAAAAAAAATGATAAATAATTGTATAAATATAAATTATGATTCTGGGCAATATGATGCATGAGGTGCCTCACAGTAACAGGCACAGACAGGAAGCACAGAGACGTTGCAGCACCTGAAACGAAATCTGTGTCTGGACCCCTCGGGGTGCCCTCTCTGTGCCTGAAGAGTCTGCAGGCAACCAGAGGGACGGAAGCAGCACCTGAAACCACATCTGTGTCTGGACCCCTCGGGGTGCCCTCTCTGTGCCTGAAGAGTCTGCAGGCAACCAGAGGGACGGAAGCAGCACCTGAAACCACATCTGTGTCTGGACCCCTCGGGGTGCCCTCTCTGTGCCTGAAGAGTCTGCAGGCAACCAGAAAGACAGAAGCAGCACCAGGAGCAAGGAATAGTAATGACAACCCTGATAAAAAGCAAATCAATAGAGGGCTAAGCTGTTTATAGCGCCATCTGCTGGGAACCTCCGTGTTTTACAACACGACTGCAGATGCCTGGATTTAGCCAATGAATGGCAGCATAAGCAGGTGTACATTCTGTCAGGTCTCACTTCAGGCACGAGCTGAGGCCACTCTAGGAAATAGTACCACACCAATGTTCCATTAACACAATAATTACTGCTCTTTGTGGAAGCTATTCTGTGGGTTACACTCACACAGCAGTGGGATTACAAACAAAAATCCTGGTCTTTAATGTTCAGTTAGCAATTTATAAACAAAGACATCATACCAGCACTTTAGGGCTCACGGTTTAATGAACGAAAGCATTAATATTTCAATCAAACCGCGGTATGGTGGCCGTACGGCAGGACGCACCGTGGGTGAGATGGTTATGCGGTGCAGGGCACTCAGGTCATTTTGGGGTCACCTCATACCCCAAACAGAGGACATGGAGGCTTGTGGGCACCCAGAGGTGTGGTTCTGATGTCTGATGTCACAGTACGACTTCAGCCGTGAGTGACAGCGTGTGCAGGCGCCTCACGACGGCCAGGTTAGCCTGATGCTTCGTGTGACGCTCCGTGTGCAGGCATGCAGACTGAAGGCAGGAGCACAAGTGCTGAAATGCATGACCTCCCTCATCATTAATGTATGAGACGTAGCTCTCGATATTACAGTGAGGCGTCATAGGTAAGAATAAGACAAGCTTATGTCAGAGGAATTTCATGAACAGTCTATGATACCATAGCACACCATTAGATGGTGCTACATCACAGATGTTCTGGCCACTACTAATAACTATTTTGGTTTATTTGGGACAATTCTAAGAAGACCAACAGAGCCTCGAGTTTCAGGGAAATTTCATTAACTACTGATGACCACCTGCAGTGGGAGTTTACTGAAAAACAGAGACCCAAATGAATCCATGCAGAACTGAACGGAGGTGAAATCAAACGGAGGATCCCTCGATCCTATTTTCTGCCCACAATCGGGAAGGACTTCCCTTTCCTGTAATTTTCCAGTGCTCGCAATATTCCAGAAGAGACAGTGAAGCACCTTCAGAGACATGGCCGTTGCACTGGGCAGAAGATAAAGTGTAACGGCAATACACGGCTACAGCAGGGCGCTCGGCGCCGAGCTCACAACGCGGGAAAAGCCCGGAAAAGACAAGCTGAGAAAACCCGGGGCGGCCAGGGTTACGATCAAAAATGGGGGAAAAAGCAGGATTCCTCTACCGAGTGCCAAAAATGCCAGTGTGTCAGGGATCCCCACGAGGGCGCCCTAACCACCTCAATCGCTGCCTGCTGCACTCTGAGTAAATAACAAGATAGGGATGATGGGAAAAAACATTTTAAAATAATAACGATTGAGAGGACGAAAGAGCACGGTGATAAATTCCACCACAGGTAAAGTTCTATAAATGTGGGGTATATTCTCAGAACAGAAACTACCTTCACTGATCACTATGTTCTGCCTTAGTGACTGGCAGGATGCACACAGATTTCTCCAATGGCGGCCCGTCCATCCATCCACCCCGAGGCCACTCCTCCTTGTGAGGGTCTGTGCTGTTTGAACTTCTGTGTCGCTGAACGGCTTGTTCTGGGAGCATGTGATGACCGCCGCATCTGTGTCTGAGGACAACAGAAACTCCCATCTTCAGACGTAACCCAGGTGAACCTACAAGTGTTTGTCGATTCACTGCAGGGGATGGGGATAGGATCATCCAGCGGTTACTCAATTCGCAGCACTGTGGAAGCTGAAAAGGTCTGCTTTGCTTGGCTTTTCTGAGAGTTAGACCCACAGCCATCTCAGGCCCTGCGTACTGTTCATAGTCAAAGGGGCTCCTCCATTCACCCCTATTCAGGTAGTCACAAAAATCCCTCCCTACATTTCAAAATTTCCTGTTGCGCAGGAATAGAGTCTTTGGTCTGAACAGTCAACATCAGCTTTAGCTATTAAGGTACGGATGGGTGAGATGTTTAGCTGACAGTACCAGCAAAAAAGTGGTAAATGAAACATCACAGCTTACTGTCCTCTTACCTTCCAAACACTGGAATTTTGTTCATGCTGTATACAGTGTCGACCCTTTTTTAAAACCCACTATGTGCACGTGACAGTTTAGTGGCATGTTAATTCACGAGAGCTGGGAGACAAATGAAATACAGCTGAGAAGAAGGAACCACTGATCTTCCCATTACCACGGTGATGGTGCGGCTTTCCTGAAAGCGTATGGCTGGATTTCATTGTGCTTGTGATGTGCTCTGGGTCAATGCGAGAAACCATGTCCTCACATGGATGCTTTTCAGCTGTGCTTCTAAAATACACCTTCTCCACTTTTCGCTACCAGTAATTTTGAGACACATGGCAAAGAAGCAGCAGAGAGACTGAGTCAGTAGCCGGATGCAGGTACATTGAAACGGTAACGCAGGCTTTCATGCTATTTGCTCTCACTCTCGGACTGAAGCTGAGATCCGGACTTGAGAGGATTGGTTTAACGGTCAGCGGCCGATTAAAGAGAGAGCACGACCCCCAGCAACCCCCATTAGCGCCACAGCGTAGTAAACACTGTGGAGGACTGGATTGCAGTGCGCCCTCTTGTGTTGTCAAGTATCCACATGTGCTTCTTTTTGGATTGAGCTCAGAATTTCAAGAGACAGACAAGCTCACAGGCCTCTTTCCGGTGTACTTTTTCCTGACACACATTCCCACTACATTAGATAACATTACCCCAAAAGACCTGGAAACACACACGCAGATATATACACATTATATATATATATCATACTGTATTCTTCATATACTCTCTATCTACCTGCCATTATATCCCTGTATTCTGCTTACTTTAGGGCTCGTGGCTGGTAGATGCGACGGATTCATGACTGCTAGCTGGCTCTGAGTCTCTACGGAGATCCTGAATGCTACCCCTGAGGCATGCTGGGAGACATGCAGCAGTCGCAGCTTGTGACAGCACCGGAGGGGGCCACCAGCCCGTTAGGGCAGCCCAATCGAGGGGATGCAAGTATTTTACAGCCTTCCGCCGAAGGCTTTGCGTAAACCATTGTAGGCTGAGTCAGGAATCGGGGCTGCATACAGATGTGGCTCCTCTGCTGCTGGATGGAGGCCGAGGAGGACAGGAAGCCACATGGTGTTCCTGATCATCGTCGGCACCGCAGTCGCCTAAGCCTCTCTGCCAAGGCCTGTGGCTCAGTGGCTTACGGGGACCCTGCTCTATGCTGCTCCTCCAAGGCCCGAGGCTCAGTGGCTTACGGGGACCTTGCTCTATGCTGCGTTTCCAAGGCCTGAGGCTCAGTGGCTTACGGGGACCCTGCTCTATGCTGTCCCTCTGAGGCCCGAGATTCAGTGGCTTACAGGGACCCAGCTCTATGCTGCCCCTCCAAGGCCCGAGGCTCAGTAGCTTACGAGGACCCTGATCTACGCTGCCCATCCGAGGCCCAAGACTCAGTGGCTTACAGGGACCCTGCTCTATGCTGCCCCTCCAAGTCTCGAGGTTCAGTAGCTTACGGGGACCCAGCTCTATGCTGCCCCTCCAAGGCCCGAGGCTCAGTGGCTTACAGGGACCCTGCTCTATGCTGCTCCTCCGAGGCCCGAGGCTCAGGGACTTACGGGGACCCTGCTCTGTGCTGTTCTTCTGAGGCCCGAGGCTCAGTTGCTTGTGAGGACGCTGCTCTATGCTGCCCCTCCAAGTCTCGAGGTTCAGTAGCTTACGGGGACCCTGCTCTATGCTGCCCATTCCAAGGTCTGAGGCTTAGTGGCTTACGGGGACCCTGCTCTGTGCTGTGTTTCCAAGGCCTGAGGCTTAGTGGCTTACGGGGACCCTGCTCTATGCTGTCCCTCTAAGTCTCGAGGTTCAGTAGCTTACGGGGACCCTGCTCTATGCTGTCCATATGAGGCCCGAGGCTCAGTTGCTTACGGGGACCCTGCTCTATGCTGCCCCTCCAAGGCCCGAGGCTCAGTAGCTTACGGGGACCCTGCTCTATGCTGCCCACCTGAGGCCCAGTGGCTTACGGGGACCCTGCTCTATGCTGCCCCTCCAAGTCTCGAGGTTCAGTAGCTTACGGGGACCCAGCTCTATGCTGCCCCTCCAAAGCCCGAGCCTCAGTAGCTTATGGGGACCCTGCTCTATGCTGCCCCTCCAAGGCCTGAGGTTCAGTGGCTTACGGGGACCCTGCTCTATGCGGTCCCTCTGAGGCCCGAGGCTCAGTGACTTACGGGGACCCTGCTCTATGCTGCCCCTTCAAGGTCCGAGGCTCAGTAGCTTACAGGGACCCTGCTCTATGCTGCCTGTCTGAGGCCCGAGGCTCAGTGGCTTACGGGGACCCTGCTGTATGCTGCCTGTCTGAGGCCCGAGGCTCAGTAGCTTACGAGGACCCTGCTGTATGCTGCCTGTCTGAGGCTCGAGGTTCAGTAGCTTACGGGGACCCTGCTCTGTGCTGCTCCTCCGAGGTCCGAGGGCCTCTTCCAGAAGTTCAGGTCCAAGCTGAGCCTGGAGCAGCCATGCTCCTCATCAACGGGCAAATGACATGTTTCTCCACCTTCATCGGACTCTGAGCAGCAGACTGAGTATTACTGGGCCGGCAGAACCTGATTTCGCGGCCTTGTTTCTGTACGGCACCAGCTGCAACTCAGTGATCCCCATGTCTCTCTAGGGCTTGTGAGAAACTTTATGTCTGGGAAGTTCTGCGATAAAAACATGCCCTGTTAAATTATTCATCAGCCAAAGAGCTGCATCTTTTTTACGAGATCTCCAACCTCCCTCACTTCTGCCTCCAACTCATATCTTGTTTCCATCTGGCAGGAAGCCCTGAGACGGTGGGATGTGGAAGCCCGGCATCCCATGATTAAGGATAGATGGAAATGACCGTGTCTGTTTTGGATTAAAATGGAGCAAATAACAGCAAATCTTTGCTGTAAGAGGGTCAGTATCAAAGGAAACAGTATCAGAGGAAAGATATCCAGCAAAGGAACAAACTCACTACAGAACATCTCAGTTTGACGACAGGGCATGCTGCTACAAAACCCAAATTAAAATGGATTCCACATGCATGCAAGAGTCAGAAAGGAAAGAAAAACAACCTGAACTGATATCCATGCAGAAAATAAAATGAATATATAGAGTATATGGAGTATAATGAGTATACTGTTTGAGTATACTGTATGACTATACTGTATGAGTATCTGTATGAGTATACAGGGAGCTGGACAGAGTAATAACTCTGAAATCAGGAATCACACCTGAGTGGTCACTGATCCTGATGATCTGCCTAGACAGCTATGGTATTATATCCAGTAATGGGGTAACTTAATTCTGTGTTATGTAAACATTTAACTTGCAGTATAAGACTGATGGGTTTTTCATGTTAACTTCCCAAAATGGGTATATGAAAAAACCCAAAACTAACAAACCATGGGAAGGTAGACAGGCCTTGCTCTGAGAAGACCGGAAACCAAAGGTCCAACACAGGATACCTCACAGAACAAACCAGGACAGACATTTTAATCCTCCTGCATATCCCATAGGGTCTCTAATTATTAATGATTATAAATAAACAGACTCTGCAGAGATGGACTGGCATCCCCTCCAGGTCATACCTCAGGCTGACGCCGCCTGGGATAGGCTCCAGCCCCCCTCCCCCTGCCCCACCCCCCAGATTTAGGGCTGGCTATCGGGGGGATGGCGTTTGGCTCAGCAGATTAGGACTCTGTACCCTTAACTGCAACACCCGGATTATAAGATGAAGATAATATTTATATAAAGATATGTATTAAAAGGAGAAATCGTTTTACCTTTTCGATCTACACGATAGATATTTTGGGTGAGAAGGACGTCAGTGTAAAGAGAATCACACACAGGGATCATGGTGCTTGGTGACTCCATCGCTCTAGTCATACGAGCATCAGATTAAGAAAGCTTAAGCATGCAGAGTTTCTATAAGGCATGATAACGCTGGACATGTGGCCCTATTCGCATGGGCTTCATTCACGTGAGGCCACAGGAAGCGGCTCCCAGCGCCCAGTAACAGGCCTTTCATTACATCAGGAGAAAGACTTCGAGAGCAGTGTGTCCCATTCCGGTCCTCGGGGACCCACAGACAGCCCACGTTTTGGGAGGGAGCAAAAATGTGGACTGTCTGGCAGAGAACTGGGAGGGAGTAAAAACGTGGTCTATGGATCCCTCAGGACCGGACTGGGAAAAGCTGCTCTAGAAGGGAAATCTGGACTCAGCCTTTCCAGCTGGAGGCTTGCAGAGAGCTGTGATACTGGGAAGAGTCATCAAGAATGTCTTTTTATTTGTGCATATGAAACTTTATTCAAAATAGAATTTGAAACCCCACTGAACCTCACCTACATATTTCAGAAGACCTACATGGGTGAATTTTGCTCATGGCACGGGCTGCACGTATTTCAGCAATTTCTGACACTCCTCTGTAAAGAAGCTGAAGCTAAAATCCTTACCTCTCTTACAAAAATGATGTGTAATATTCTTAATGGTTTTTATGTGAAAGGTGACACCCCCTGACTGCCCCTGCTCTATCAGCACAACCTCTAACCTGCACATCAAGATACAGAAGGTCCTCTGAAATGAAGCTTTCTGTGGGACAACCAGGTGAATAAATTATAAGCAACTGAGAACATTTTATGTGTAACTTCAGCAACTCGAATCAAGGTTACATCCTGATTGGTAAAAAAAAACAAATGAACAAACCTGATACTGGGAAACCTGAAGACAGGAAGTTCTAGAAACACGCTCCCTGTTTCGCTGCCAGGCATTGGAACTGGCTCGACGGCAGCTAACAGTACTTGTAACATCCAACGGGGCATTTTACGTGATCTTGTAGCACTGCCTTCCCGGTTTACTTCAGTAGAGCATTTTTCTTGTTCTCTGTTTTCAGGGAAACGTATGTGTTTGTGCCTCTTCGCATGTTACAAGTTACGCCAAAGTCCCCTGTCACTGTGCAGATGAAAAAAGTTCCTTATACGAGTTTTGGTCCCTTCAAATATCCGACAAAGGAACAAACTCACTTCAGACCATAAAGTATATCCCCATCAAATCGATTGTGCACAATAGGTTTTTAAGCGCTATGCCAAAATACCGGCGGTCAGATAAGAGCAGCTAAACTGTTCAGAAAGCAAATGGACAATCTGCATCCGATATCACGTGTGGAGTACACCTTAATATAGTACAGCTTTCACGATAAAAATGTGTCTGCACCTTTAAGAAAATGACATCGCATTGTTCACCGTTTCATAGTAGATCTAGGCTGCTATGAAACAATCAAATGGTGAATTTCTTCGTTTAGACCAGTTCAGACTGACTCTTAATTTGCCGCTTATTTTTACTCTGTGCAGGGTCACTATTCGCTCACCTGTGACAATAAGCCTGACAGAATGTCATCATTATAACACACGACGCTGGCAACTTCGTACATATTCACAACAAATGGCAGCTGCCCCAACGATGCCCACAGGAATCTTAAAATTGCATCAGACAGTCTGCTTATTTAACTCCCTCCATCAATCCCTCACAAGGTTCCAGGAACCACAAGGCATGAGGCTGAGGAACTTCCAGGACAGAATGTCTGTCCCACGATATCGCATTTTTTTAAATATGGACTTCGTAAAGTTTCAGCATATAGACTTCCATGAAAATACATTTTTAATAATTTCCTAATTTATAAAAATGACAAAATGTCTTAATGTCTATTCTTAGGACAGTTAAGACTTTAATAAATAATTCCTCATCACCTGCCTGCCTTCCTCGCTTCTCCTGTTTAACGCGGGACCTACATGCGCGTCTCGCGCAGACATTGTCACGCAGGCCTGCGGCTTCCGCGCGCTGGGTGCTCGCGGGTGCTGATGATGTATGAATATGCAATAGGGGGCCGTGCAGCGGCGCGCCCCCGTACCCCGCTCTCCGCTGGCGCGCCACCGCGCACCCAGTCTCGTCTCCTGCCCCGTTCCGACGGCTAGGGAGAGTTTCGCGGGGAAGACCCGGTGTCTCGGGAGGGGAGCTGAGCAGTGAGCCGAAATAAACATCTTGCAAGTTACGCTAAACAGCGGGATCGCTAGGGACTGGTGACGTCAATAGCAATTCGAAAAACACCCACACTGCAAACAAACTTTTAATTTATAAAAGTTTTTCCTTTATTGGGCTTGCAGGCTAAAATGCAGCACTCCAGGATTCCTTAGATTCCGATGAACTGCTTGCGAAGAGAAGATGGAAACACCTCGAAGCATCGACCCTGGCTGGGGCTGCCAGCCACGCCTCCACCTGACGGCGGGTGGCTGCAGGTGACGCCGCCGCCTGTACGAGACGCATCCGGCCGTTTGTGCGCTCGTTAGCGCATTTTTACTGAAGAACCTCGAATCACTCGACCTCAGAATGCAGTTCTTAGTTTAAAAACAGCAGCAGAGTGACGCGATGTTTGGGTTTGAATCCTGAAATATGCGCCTAGAAGGACCCTGTATGTGTGTTACTTCCATTTTAACCAACCCATTAAATAGTCATGAGTGTAATATTATGTATTAGACTGGATTTATTTTCCCATTAGAGAGATTATTTAGAGATTATGGAGTTTTTTAATTCAGGAAAATATAAAATTGTATTATTTATAGTTTTTGCCTCTCAATTAGTAACACGATGTTAAAGTTCATTATGATCAATTAATATCATTTATTTTATTGATCACTTCATTTTATGTGGGCTTGAGTAATTTAATGAAATGATTAAGATTCATTTAAGCAGAATATTAATCTGTACCTACTTTTAGAGGGCCAGAGTTAAGAGGACATAGTATCTTATAACACATCTGTAAGTAACATTTAAATATGAACACTACGACAGTGTAAGTGCATACGTGATTGTCCTGAACCTGTGCTGGTTCTCGTCAACTAGGTCAATGCCTGTGGGTGAGCACTGGTGCACTGGTTAAGTGCATTAACAACTAAAATATGCAAAGCACAATCAAAACTGATTATAAAATGTATGCAGTTTTAACAGTTATTGCATAGCTTGGAATCCCTGCAGACATTTTCCCAACTTTCCTTTGACGCCATCTGAGCTAAGCCCCCGTTTATTGACGCACTGGGGATGCCTCCCCCATGTCTGAGGGATTTCACGCTTCCCACGCTGACGGGAGATTGGCAGTCCGCAGCAGCACCAGCCCGTTATTCCCATGACGGCCTTTCAGCTGGACTCAGGTAGGACAGACGCAATATCACAGCGTGTCAGATTGGAAAAGCCGTGTCACCAAGGAGAAGCTTCTCCAGTCACACTCCAGACTGCCCCTCCCCCCCACCATGTCTGATCAATCACAATACTACTGTTACTTTTTTAATTTAAAGAAAGAATCTCTAGGTGCCTTTTAAATACTTTTAAACCACCTCACAGAATGTCTCTCTCCCTCTCAGATCAATAAAGTTCATCTTAGCTTTCAATCACATTATTACCACAGACAAAAATCAACATGTCCCCCATTAAAGTTGTTTCTCTCTCTGCTCATAGAGTAATTGTCAAGGCAGGTGAAAACAAATCTTGCTTCAATGCTGGTCTGCTACAACAGAAACATGGACAATTGGACAATCACCGCCATCGGACAATCACCGTCCAGGGGCCTGATTTGGCCCTAGCTGCATAGGAAGTTATGTGCAAAAACTTTAGGCAATGAGGCACTCTTTGGATAACAGGGGGGGACAGAGACTGACCAACCATGATGCTCCAAGTCATTAGGGGGCTTCTGTGATTGGATAGAGATCAGGCATTGGCTGTCATGTGCTACGGAATCAAAGGAAACTAATGTTTTTTTAATATCCGCTTCTTCCTCCAAGTGTTCAAGGGGAAACCTTTCAATATATTGTGAACCAACAATGTTCCGAGACATCTGGTCAGATTAGGGCAGTAAAATACTGGGGCGTGGATGTACAATGTACATGTTCAGACCCATTCATAAGCAGCACCTACAACTTTAAATGTGTCTGTTTGTAACACCATCAGTCTACAGCCAGAATTCCAGAAGCGTGACAGCATCCTCTCACACCACAAAGCCTTTAGCTTCGCTGCTACCTTCTTTCCGTGGAGTTCTGGCAAATGGCCACTTATTTTCCTCCCCTTTGGCTTGAATTTCTTATGGATGCATTATAATCATCCCTGTTAAATATATGAATCCCACTTGGTACATAATAAAACATCACCATTCCCCACAGTAGGCTACTTATTATAAGAGTCATCATGCTGAACGACGGCTCCGTTAACAAGCCACTTGCTCACCGAGGTTCCACTTGAGTCCCGTGGTTTTGGTCGCACAGGGCCCCCCTATAGGAATCAGGCTGCACCAATCCCCCTCCAGGCCCGTGTTGACGTCCAGCTGGTGCCGCACACCCTGCGAAGGCGAAGACAGTGTCAGGCCAGTAGGGGGCCGGGGGAGCCAGACCCCCCCATCCATGCTACCGGAAACTGGGGAGCAATACATAGTGTAGTCCTTTCACAGAAATGATAGGTTTTGGTTACTTTAAGAATGAACACTTCATTTAATAACAGCTCCTGCTGAATAAATAGTGGCTGATATTAACTAGCCTTTCCCGAAGACAGTAAAATAAAACGTTCACTTATAAAGAAACAATTACCCAAAACAATTACTAAGGGTCTGGATTGTTGACCTAAGTAAAACACCACATTAACATACATATTTATGAATGCATGAAACTTCATTTGGTCTGAGGACAGTATGTATATAGTGGAAGCCCTCTTTCCTTCCCTGGGTGATAGATAAGCTGGAGAAGCAACATTTTCACGAGGTGACATTGAAAGTGACAGGGCCTTTCGCTGGGTCTGTCAGGAGGCCCACTGCACAAGCTGGGTAAGAGGCCTACTGGTAGGAGGACACCTTGGAGCACAGAACAGCCGATTCATGGCAGCGGGGGTGACATTAAAAGCAGCAGGGCCTTTCGCTTGGTCCATCAAGAGGCCCACAGCACAAGCTGGGTATGAGGCCTGCTGGTAGGACGCCGCCTTGGAGCACAGAAGAGCCGATTCACGGTAGCGGGGGTGACATTAAAAGCGGCCGGGCCTTTCGCTTGGTCCGTCAAGAGGCCCACAGCACAAGCTGGGTACAAGGCCTGCTGGTAGGACACCGCCTTGGAGCACAGAAGAGCCGATTCACGGTACCGGGGTGACAATTTCAGCACCCCTGACACCCAGCTCAGTTGATTCGGGCCCCACATACTTCAAAGGAAGGGATGGTGCAATCTATCTTCAAAGCACGAGGTGGCACGATGAACGAGGTGATGCCAATTAGAGTGACCGACTATGCGAATCCTGCTGCCTTACTGTAACAGTGAACAAACGCGTATTCGTTCCGTACCCATACGTGTCTTACACCACTGGTGGCTGGCTAATTATTTTGATTGTATAAACAGTTTAATCCCAACACAGAAGCACTGCATTAGAAGCTTTGCCTTAGTAATTTGCCTTTAACACAGTGTACAGGCGACCGTTATTTTCCATCATATTTATATTTCACTGTTAATTGAAAAGAAACTGCACAAACACATCATTTGCAGGTCTGGGTCTTGCTGAATTCCCCCTGAATTCGCTTTAAGTAAGCCATCGTATCCCGCAGAACTACTCAGTCCTCTGTCTGAGGTATATATTGCATTATCAGCAGGGGAATCCATTGCTCTACACTCCATTTTTAATATTTCCTATTATGGTGGAAATTACTGTACGAATTGTATGTACTGCATGAATTGCATACTCTTATTGACTTTTCAAGCTTATTTGCACAGACCACAAATTGGTCCGTACCCTACATTTTGCAGTCAAACCTTCCCTTATATGTCTACATACTTATTTATTAATTGTTTTTGTTTGTCTCTATTTTATTTTTATTATATAAATTTTTTGTACTTTTGTCATGATTGTATGTTCGCCTCCTTCATGACGTCACCTGCACCAAAAAAAACTTTTTGCACTTGGCAAATAAAAGGATTCTTATAATGAAATCGAAGGTGGCCACCTTTAGCCTATTATGCTTTAGACTTACAATAAACGCAATACGACTAGTGACGTCCACGGTCACATGGCGGTGCCATCAGATTTAGCTCTTTACAAGATCAGCTTTGCAAACACTTGAAATAACAGTGACTCAATGCTAACGGTGGTTGATTCTAATTTCCCTTTTGGCAAATATGCTAATCATCAGCGTAACGTGTTAGCGTTTGCTCCCGAGGGGATGGGAGAAAACAAGCATGTGGAGTGCCCATAACACTGCAGAATTAGTTTATTTAAAGTTCCCTGAGAGTGATAATCATACATTGTATAGATATGCCGCTACATCCGTGAACATTAGCACACTGCTAAAGAAACCAGCCAGTTCAATGCTCATTAGCATGCTGCTAAAGAAACCAGTCAATTCGATGCTCATTAGCGCACTACTAAAGAAACCAGCCAATTCAACTCATTTGTATGTCACAACACTTCAATTTGTATGACACAATCACTTAAATTTCATGTTTTCCTGTTTGCTAATGCTAAAAAGTCACGGATGCATATATGAAAATATATATCTGGACTCATTGCTTTAAATCACTTTGTAGGAGCAACGATAATGAAGTGGTGAATTGGAGATAAGTGGCGCCCCCTTACCGCCCGGAGGAGGTAAGCCAGGGAACACCCTTGGATGATAATGACAGGCAGCTCTGTCAAGTTCTGGGCATGGAAGAGGGTCTCGATGGAGGCCATGGTCTGGTCTAGGCGTCCAGCCAGGCCGCCAAGGGTCACAACGGTGTCCACCTGCAGAGGGTCACATCACACAAACCATTAACTCAGCTATAACAACATGACAGCATTCTGTAAGCATGGCAGAGGCTATGTAACTAGACGTCATGTGACCCATTTAGTCTCCATAAGTACATATAGACTAATGAGCTGAAGCATTATAAGCACACCACAGCAGAGCATGATCACCTCACAAGCCTTGCCTTTTTAGAGATGCTCTGACCCAGTCGTCTGACCATTTTTTCCCCTGGCAAAGTCACTCAGATCTTCTGCATTCACCATGTGAAATATGTGCAGTGAGTCTTGGCTTACCGCTAAATGTATCCCAGACTTTAACTTGCACCGTTATTCTCTTCATATGGAAGCGGTCATAATGTTTTGACTCATCAGTCTATGTTTATATGTAGTCTGTTACTAGAATTTGATACAGGTCTGTCTGCACTACACTACTACAAAGCTAGATGCAAACACTCCCAACCCTTTAGGAACAGAAAAGTGGTCCCCCAGCCAGGGAAGAATCAGCCTGCTTAAAAGTGGTGAGGAGAGGGTGGGGTTTTCGGGGAAGAAGCTGAGTAATTTCCCTTTGAAAAAATTATCATCTTTAACTTGCTGTATTTCTACACTTCCTTCTGCATTAATAGTATGTAAATATCATCACATTATAACGTACAGTGTGGTGTATCAGCATGTCCTACTACTAAATATTGTCAGAATCTCACTAATGTAACTAACTACCTTACTTCAGGGGACTTCCTTCCCTGTCTCAGCCAAACACCCCCCCCCCAACCCTTAGCATCCCTGGACTGACATGAGCATCATACTGGTCCGCACTGTCAGCTCTGAACCACACCACAGGTCAGTCCTCGGGGCTGGAAATGGGGTCGTGTTCTCATTCCTCCCCATTTACCACAATCTGCGACTCAAACTAACCATCATAACCACTCTATGTGGGGGTGACGTGAGGGTGCAGTAGGCAGCACTGTTGCCTCACACCTCTGGAACCAGGGTTTGAGTCTCTGCCGGGATTCCATGTGTGTGGAGTTTGCATGTCCTCCCCCGTCATTGTGGGGTTTCCTCCAGGTGCTCTGGTTTCTCCTCACAGTTCAAAAACTCCAACATTAATTGGAGTTACCAAATTGTCAGTAGGTGTGACTGGTGTGTGAGTGTGCCCTGCGATGGGTTGGCGCCCCAACCTGTGTTGTCCCCTCCCTTGATAGTAGATTCAGTAAAAATACAGAAAATTTATTTGAGCTGTAACAAGAATCATTACGATATTCACCCATTATACAAAAAAATAATTATACATCACATTAGAAAACTGCAAATAGTTTTATCTCATTTAGTTTTCATTCCAAATAGTAATAAATTGAAACCCAAATTACAGTTCAAAAAGTGTTTGGTGTTTTTAAGGAGAGGGGCGGCATGGTGGTGCAGTGGTTAGCACTGTCGCCTCACACCTCTGGGACCCGGGTTCGAATCCCCGCCTGG
>JAODJX010000124.1:369435-384539 GCA_026776945.1 Isichthys henryi | reverse complement strand
CCGTAAATGGTCCTGAAGCCGCGCCTCTCCATACGCACATGTCATCGCCCCCATCGAGGACTCATCCCAGGTGCTCACTCTCCGTCTGCATGCCAGTGTCTCCCAATCCAGTCCTCAGGGGCCTACAGACAGTACGTGGACTGTCTGACTGGGAGCTCGGGAGGGGGAAACGTGGACCGGACTGGGAAAAACTGGGCTAGGATGTACAGACCAGCATCACATGACTCCCCATGACCAATTAAAGGCTTCCATTCAAAGAGCGACAGACTCATCACACAGCACAGCACTGGAAACCCTCTCCTACAATTACTAAAACAAGATACAGTGTCAGCCGGTGGTTTTAAACTGCATCCCCCCCCCTCCCCCCCAATTGCTGCATTTGCATATCCTTCATAATTATTTGCAAATTACAGATTTAATATTGAAACAGCCCAGAAAGTGGATAATCACCATAACCATATGATATGAAACTCAGAGCACGTGGATTTTACCCTTAAAAACAAATTTGCTTCAATTAAAATACACTTGGGAGTACTTTGATCACATAACCGATTCACATTCTGACAGACACTTACAAAAACCGGTAAGGAATGGTGACTGTGCTCGATGGAGTCAATACTGGCAATTAACAAAAATATCTTGGATATAATGCTGGCTGCCGGCTCCATGTCCAGGCCTGGAGGTTAACAAAGATTCCACTGTGATGATTTCACATCTTTTCCCCCAAATACAGAGCCCAGCATTCAACTTAAAGTTCCTTCCTGGGATTTGAACCCAACACATTCAGACCATTGGCTGACTGTTTTAATCAAGCGTTCTCTCATTAATTCAGCAGTAAGTCAAAGTAAGATCTCTCTGAATTATTGTATTATCTAAAAAAAAATGGTTCTCTTTCTGTAAAATAAAGCTTCACCATCAAATTCAATCGATATCTGACAAAAAACTGTTTAGTCTAAGATCTAGTGGATGGGACAGACTAAAATGCATGTCGGTGCATCAGCGGAATCGCAGAGCAAGACTGACATGGCCAGGAGACACATGCAGTGTCCAAACAAATGAAAGCAGAAAGGAAAACGTCAGGGAACAAGAGAGGTGGCGGAGATAGCGAGCAGAGGAGGGGAGGCTAATAGCTAGCAAGGCAGGAAAGGGGGCCGACACCCTCATGCATTGGGATGAAGTCAGCCGGAGGAATGCCTGGTGGGAGAGGCGACGCGGACATTTACCTGCGAACACCCCTAACAGGCTTATTACACCATGCGGGCACTGGTACTGTCACCATACATGCCTGTAAGGATGGTCCCCCTTTGCCGGCTTGTCTGCGAAGCCCCTCTTATCCCAGAGAAATCCAGAATCAAGGAACAGAATTAACAACCTTCAGGAGAGGCTGTGGGGCTGGGCCAGTAGAGGGGTCCCGGCAGGAGATTTGCGTGCCTGTTGCTGAGCGGCGTGTGGGTTTGGCCTCACAAAAAGCGGAGCCCCCATCGCCCACCTCAGACAGCGCAGCCAAGAGCCTGTGGGGCAGAGAAGCTCATTTCTCCCTCATCCATGTCAGAGCCAGATCCTCCCCTCCTCCCCCAAGAGCACACCCCCAGGCAAGAGTCCAAAACTCCGCCTCCACATGAGACCTGAAACGCTGGCGAAAGCCCTGCCCTACTGCAACCCGTGTTGCCTCCCCCCAGGACACATGCCGATCCTCCCACATTTGTTTATCACTAAATTTAAGCAAGTTGTCCAAGTACACACCCTGTACGACAGCTTCCATGGGAAAGTTCTGAACTGTAAAGCAGTGAGACCATCCCAGCCTCACACGCATCTCCTAGCCTCATTAACACACTAAAAGTCAGTGCGATTATCATACTCTGACATGCGTCCATTTTGAACCCAGTCGGAAGTCGGGGACAGTCTTTATATTATTTTTTCATCCAGTAATACATTAAAACTGTCACGCGTGTTCTATTCCAATGAATAAACAGAAACTGAAAACTAAAAGTTGAAGTCTTTAAAAGTGCAGAAAGTTCATTCTCTCCTCTAATAAAACCCCTTGGTCAGGATATAAAGCAGAGGGTTAAACTGCGATTCTGGGCCCTAACCAATGCTTCTGGTTCTGGCTGGTCATTTCGGGGTCCTGCCAGAGTCCCGGCAGAGTCCCGCCAGCCTAATGAGTCATGAGTAAAGGCCCATTTAATTTGCGAGACGCCGCCCGTGTCTCTGCTCCCCACGAGCCCCGCAGTGGCGTTAACCTTCTTCACTGGAGTCCCAGCACGGCCATCTGTCAGCGTCTAACATTATCATTGGAGAGGCCAACCATATGTACCCTGACAACGGGACAACGGCTCCCGCAGTGATGTGGGAATCGAGTGTTACAAGCTTTGGCTTTATAACAGTGGCTTGGCACAATGGGATTTGATCCTCCTTAAGGCCAGGGAGCTATACTGGCTTAAACGCAATATACTCTGCGAAACAGACTCAACTGTGCTTAGAAACACAGTATCTAATTACAGGAGCGTCTGAGATGAGAGATGGGTTTTTTTTTTTTGTTTGTTTCTAGGTATTTATCCCAGAGACCCCTGTACACCACACATTTCTTAAAGACAGAGGAAACCTCACTCCCTGGAAGGCAGACCTGCATTCAAAAGCAGAATGACAAACAATTAACAAGCACTTTAAAATCTTAATCCGCCCCATCGATTACAGTTTCCAAGTATAAATTTCAAATTATTTATCTGCAAGTGACAGCTGTGTCTCCTACTGGCGTGAGATTCTCCTTGATGTTCCCAACAAAAACACCCTGTGTTAATGTCTGCATCAATCAATTTACGTTTATCACCTGTCCCAAGACCAGTATGTGGGGACCTATGAGCGAAGAGGACCACAGCAGCCAGACACAGTCTCACACGGCCATCATACAACACACTGCCTGCATCTTCTGATTACACAAACTTGACTTGGGCTGAGCCATTTTCCTCAAGTGTAATGACACAAGTTGCCTGGGGTGGCGCTGTGCCATCAAGCTCTTCACATACATTAATTCACAGGGACACCATATTTTTCCACTTTCTGATACCATTTCTTTTGTACCTTTCCTTATGGATTCAGACATACCACAGGTCGACTCAATAATCAGCCACAGCGCAACAAGGACGAACTTTTATACAGAGATCAGGGTTTGCATTAAAATGCCAAAGCTAAATCCATCCATCCATCCATCCATCTTCCAAACCGCTTATCCTACTGGGTCGTGGGGGGTCTGGAGCCTATCCCGGAAGCAATGGGTATGAGGCAGGGAACAAGCCAGGATGGGGGGGGACCAGCCCATCGCAGGGCACACTCACACACCACACACGCACACCTATGGGCAATTCAGCAACTCCAATTAGCATCAGCATGTTTTTGGACTGTGGGGGGGGAAACCAGACGACGACATGGGGAGAACATGCAAACTCCGCACACATGTGACCCAGGCGGAGACTCGAACCCGGGTCCCAGAGGTGTGAGGCAACAGTGCTAACCACTGCACCACCATGCCGCCCCACCAAAGCTAAATAAATTACATAATTAACACACTTCCAAAAGTTATGCAAAAAAAGATAATCTTACAGAACAGAAAAATGCAACTATTTTTTATGCAGCTAGGTTGGTGTATGTATAGTGCAGCACAGAGTTAAAAGGCGGTTGGAATGCAGAGGCATTTTATTCCCACAATTCCCCATTCTGAAGGTAGGAGGAGCTACCGCTTTACCCAACACACTAGTGATGGGAAGTTCAGTTCAATTCACAGAACCGATTGTATCGAGCTATTTGTTTAAATGAATCGAACGTTCAATTCAACGTCGGATGGGGTGGGCAGGCAGTACATACCGCTGCACTTTGCTCAGTTACTTTTATTGAAACTGCATGTTTATTAAAATCTTATTTTTACTGAAATGCTGGGCATCTTATGAATGTATTTTGATCACTTCAGGTCTAATTAAAATGAAAAACAATCACGTATGTAAGCAGGCTTTAGCGTTTTACAGTCAGACTCCAAAAGGTCGTAAAATCTCAAGTATTTTTATATAATATTGTAACATATAATTTAAAATGCATTCATCAAAGACTAATAACCAGGACCAAAACCACAACATACAGAATACTACAGATGCTAACCGGATCTCTTAACGCTCGAGCAGGATTTTTGGCACGATCAGAACTGGTCACTCTGTGAGGTTTGCGTCTCGTGAGATTTGCCGAGAAACTGCTGGAACCGAACTCGCCAAAATACCAAACTACTCAGTCAGTCAGTGAACCACTTCAACCGAATGTGCTGAACTCGCTAACTTGTCGATTCTGAGAGTCAGGAGTAATGAGCTACAGCCATCTTGCGCCCGGGCATGCACAACAGCACAAATGCGATCATGGTTTGCGGAGGGGCACTGAAGGCGACATGGCTACAACCAGTCTACAAGAATGTAAGTGAATTTATAAAGGTCGCTGTGTTTATGTCAATTTGTCAATTTTAGATTTCTAGAATTCTAGAATTTCTAGAACCTGGACAATGTGTGGATCTGCAAGATGATTCTTTTAGATGTGAAAACCAGTTTGATCAATTGAGTGGAAAGAACTGATTCAAAAGAGCCATCACTACTACTACACACAGGATGGGATGATGGTCCAGGCACTCGTCACGTCATCCTGGAGGACCCACTTATGGTGAAGAGTGACACGATCACCAGCAAGTCCGTGCCAGGTGGAAAGTGCCAGAACCAGTCACTTTTGAGACCATCTACTGGGGTTTGTGCAAGCAACAGTGCCCTTAGTGTGAGCATTGGCAATGTGAACAAGTTTGAGTTCCTGGTTCCAAATGCACGTTATATGTATAATTTAGGGGGAAAAAAGTGCCAACAAAGCAACTCGATGGTGCATTACGAGCAGTGCAGACTCAGCACTGTGGATGATAGTCCCTGACCAAGTCCTTGTCACACCACCTCCCATCTCAGCCTCATTCACCTCCTCCCTTCTCAGCCTCATACACTGCCTCGCTTCTCAACCTCATACACTGCCTCCCATCTCAGCCTCATTCACTTCCTCGCTTCTCAGCCTCATTCACCGCCTCGCTTCTCAGCCTCATTCACCTCCTCCCTTCTCAGCCTCATACACTGCCTCGCTTCTCAACCTCATACACTGCCTCCCATCTCAGCCTCATTCACTTCCTCGCTTCTCAGCCTCATTCACCGCCTCGCTTCTCAGCCTCATTCACCGTCTCGCTTCTCAGCCTCATTCACCGTCTCGCTTCTCAACCTCATACACTGCCTCCCAAATCAGCCTCATTCACTTCCTCACTTCTCAGCCTCATTCACTGCCTCACTTCTCAGCCTCATTCACTGCCTCTCATCTCAGCCTCATTCACCGTCTCTCATCTCAGCCTCATTCACTTCCTCCCTTCTCAGCCTCATTCACTTCCTCCCTTCTCAGCCTCATTCACTGTCTCCCTTCTCCATTCCAGCATCCGCACCCACTCCCGGCCCTTCCCATTTCTGTGTTTTCCCGCTTCCCGACCTACGCTGGCACGCCATGGGCTTCAATATTTCCTGCCAACGCTGCCGTACATGCAGCTCACAGTCAGGCTTTGTGTGGGGCTGCAAACAAACATAATTTGTTTGACCCTGAAACAGACAGATTTTTGGATTTTGCTTTGGGAAATATAATTTTCTCATCATTAGGAAAATACTAAAAACGAAACTGCACAATGAGCAGAAACCGGTGCCCACTGCTGCTATCCTACCTGGAAGCCTTCCATGTTTTTGGAGAATAATTTCCCCAAAACAGCACCTGAGGCTGGACCGGAGATGCGTTTGACAAATAGGGGTCACCCAAAAGCATCTGCGGCTTCCGTTATAGCGCATCATCCCCAGGGAGGTTCGTGGACAAAAAAACGCTGATTCTATTTTCATACCACAATTTAAAAATGTTTTAAAGCCAACTATATTAAGACTTCTAAATTATTTGTAAAGGTGTCTTCCAAAATGATTACGGAAGACAGAAATTAGGGGGTTGGGCAACGCGATGATAACTGCATAATTTCGTTCTTAATTATCTCCGTGGGGGGGCATGAGGTTCCAGTCGAACGCCGGGAACGAGCGCGCCAAAACGGCAGGGATACCAGCTCTCGCGCATGTGGCGTGACACTCACGCTTTCAGACTCTCGCACAAGAAATCTTACGGCAAATCTATATTATTCCATTATAAACCTAAAATTAGCTACATCAAAAACGTTGGGGTAGTCTGCAAAGGTAATAAAACTGTTACATACACGTAAATGTCAGCTGAGCGAAGTAGGTGACACTGATGTTACCTGTGGCGACGCGTGCATGATCGCGTGCACTGCTAGTAGCTATGGCCATAGATTTCGCAAAAAGGGAACATAAACGCCGGTTAGGCACAACTAACCTGCACCTGTGCTTTATCCGCGGGCGAAAATAGTCCGGGGAAAGCAAGTTTTGTCAAGGTCGAAAAAATCATTTCCGCGAATGTCTGGTTGTCTTGAATATAATAATATAATATAATTCATCCATAACCGCTTACCCTACACGGGGTCACTTTAAGCCTGTAGCCTGTCCCAAAAAGCACATTCGACACCCCAGATAGGACGTCACTTCAATAATAGCATAGAACGAAAATAAAATAGAAAATATACATATTTTCTTATGCCCTTTATGGAGCTCCAGTTTTAGCAACATTTATTTCTAAATAGATTATTTGCTTATCATTTGGTGCAAAAAGGACAGAAATTATGCATTAAGCATTATGGAACATTAATATGCTTTTCTTTTCATTATGAGGGAAAGCAAATAATTATCCAGACTACAGTGCGAAGAGCAACAGATTGCAACATACATTCTGTCTTCCCCTTGCCGATTAAAAGTAAGCTAAAGGTACAATGGATGCATGTTAACAATGCAGGAAACAATGATCGCCACAACACAAATATAGGAACAAAAGCAACTTGAAAAGCCTTTATTTGGTTATACAAAGCCAATAAAACAGTGGATAAAATTTGCATGGAGATATAAAATGAATGGCATCCTGTCCACGGATACAGGTCTGTATGCTGCCACACTTTATACTGGGTCTGTTAGATATCTGACCTTTATTTCATTTGTAACTAAGTGCGTTTTCATTAACAGAAAACTTGTCCTTGTGCTACGGTCCATACATCTCCTAAAATGTGTAATTAATACCCAGTTATTCTATTGTAATTTCCATTATGCATGGAATCATTAAAAGCTATTTTGGAGAGGTGGTTCACTAGGCAATGTGATCCTCACAGCTCCAGGGTTGTGGGTTCAACTCCCACTTCTGGCTCAGGTACAGTAGATTGCCTTTTGTTGTGTGTGGGACACATGATAGACTGGTGTCCCTTTCATACATATATTAAAGTAATCCGTACATTTAAATATTACGTAATCTAATCTTCCCACTATTTCGGTACGTGGATTTACAAAGGAAACACTTTGTTTATGTAGCTTTTCTGACTCATAGAGTCAATCTGTTAGTTTAAGGAATAGCAAAGTTTAAAAAGATTGCACTGTGCTGCACTCATCCAAGGGTTAGCATTGTGACGCTGGATTGCAACCTTTGTAAGCCATGACTACACTGGAAGTAAAGCCAATGAGACAGGCCTTGAACAATGAGACAGGCCTTGAAGTGGATGCCAAGCCTTCAGCACAGACCCCACTCTACATAAAAAACCGAAGCTCATTCACAAAACAGCAAAAAGCCGGAGGATACTATTGTTCTACCAAAAGAATAATGACGAAACTTGATCATTTAAGCAGAAACCATATATGAAAACATATGAATATAGTATTCATACATGCAAATTAGTTTGGATGGGATCCATGAAGGCTACAAAAGCAACGCCGTTTTCGCCTTTGCATTGTGAAGTAAACACGCTAATTTATCGGTTACGATAAGCAGACTAAATTGCGAAACACACAAAATGCCTCAACGGCCCAAATTTGCTTCTCTTTGTGGATTAACGAGCTTCTTTACTTCTGCGCAACCTCACAAGGCTCTAGCACACCTGGAAAAAAGGAGCAGCGGCTGTTACGATCATTGGCGCCACCATTCCGCGGCCCTTTGATCTCAAAGACAGCACACGAGGAGAGGGTTATTTAAATTCGGAACCAGGAAGCCAATGCATTTCAGTTGATGCAACATGTCTTGGGCGGTACGGTCGTCACGCATTACAGGTAAGGGCAAAGGCAGTCCAGCAGATCAGGTGGCCTCTGGACAGCAGGTTGGCCGGAGAGTTAGGGGACGGTGACCAGGAAGTGACAAGATCCCGCCTCCTTTCACCTGATGGCTGATTTGATGGAATCTCTGAACCTAGATAAAATGTAAACCAAAAAAAATGTAGGAGGTACCAGGAATGCAACAGCGTGGGGGGGGGGTGTTTGGTGTGAGGATTACAGCGTTTCTCCGGCGGACAGATGCAGGCCCCTCGGCGATCCGACGGGAGAGACACGACACATGGGAGTAGCTTTGCAGGCAGCTCGAGCAGAGTCTGCCTTCTTTATCTGGACCCCGCAGAGCGATCCCCGAGACGTCCATCATCCCTGCCAAGTGGCCACAGCCACCGCACTTAAAAACGGCACCCCGCTTTGCAGCCTTGCCTAGAGCTCAGCAACTCGCCTGACGGATAAACATAACCACGGCAGATCTGGACCTACACTCCTCACTGCTAGGTCCACGCCGCCAGCACCGATCCGGCTGGCACTTTTCAAACGACGTAGACGCAAAGCTTAGGAAGGTAGCTGCTCTGGCCATACTGTGCAATGCAGAGCAGAGGCAGCAAAGTCCCAGGACAAGTGCTGCTCTAGTACAGAAATACATTGAAATGTATGAAAGGCTTAAAAAAGTCACACTGGAGTAAAACTCCAGAGAAATTATTGAACAAAGATGCCCCTTTAAAGTTGATGGCTAAGAGCATTGACTTTTAACTCATTAACAAAATGTAAAATTCGGCAAAGCTTTCAGTGAAGCCAACGGTGTGTACCATGAATGACAGTGGGTGCTGTACACAGAATGTACAACAGCATAGCAGTGGAGCTCAGTATTAGAGTGAACCGTCATAGCTGACTCCATCATCCCTTCAGTTTTGAATATAGCAGTATGTGCTTAATACTGATCTTCAGTTATACAGCTTAGCATAAAGAGTGGAGAGCATTAGCTGTGTAACCATCAGGTAGCAGTAGCACTTTCAAAATTCCAAACCTGCAGACCTGCCTTTGTGCGGTACTCAGGTCACACATGCTGATGAGTCTTTAGCACTGCGCTAAAGCACAGTTTGACATGTCAAGTGTAGACCGCCATGTCGAAAGAGCGGCCCCAGAAGCAACACAATTCCTGCTACGGGGCTCTGTCATTACTCATGTCTACAATCCAGAACAGGAGTGAGGTTTCTAAAACAGTCCTAGACTTATGACCAATCATGGTTCTCAGCGGTGACAACACGATTGGTTAGAAGATGTTTTTATGTTGGTGGCATAACCAACTATTGACATCATTGCTCTTGACTCACTTGACCTTTAGTAGAGAACCAGCTAAGATAAACTCTCAGCTCCTAAACCCCGCAGTGTGATCTTCACCAAAGGCCATGACATACGCAGGACTGAGTATTTCATATCAAGGTATGGGACACACAAGGTTCCCCAGGGATGACTCACACACTCCGGGGATCATGGGGAATGTGCTGGCCAGCAGCCCGGTTGCCGTCGAGGCTGCGGCCCGATGGCGTGCCTTGATGGCGTGACTCGATGGCGTGCCTCGATGGCGTGACTTGATGGCGTGCCTCGATGGGCTTCAATGCGGCACCACGATTCGCTGCTGACGTTTCTCTAGTTTTCGGAAGGATCTGGTCTCTTCACAGGCATCCGTGAAAAAACTGGGAAAGCGCCGCTGCCTACAAGGTCAAACCGGCTCAAGGCCTGAAAGTGGAGGCCGAGCTAAATAAGCATGTTTCTCGTTGCCCAGTTCCACTTACCAGCTTATCACTGTGTGGACAGACTTAATTAGACACAAGCAAAACTCAGGCCCAAATTATCATCCCGTAGATAATGTCAGTAATTCACTCTTATAATTACTACGATGCATGACATAGAAAACAAAGGTGCATTTTAACATAACCTTCAGAAATTGCTGATTAATGTGTTGAACAATGACTTAACACATATACAGCATGTAGGGTATGGTCTATCACAGAGAAATATGAAACACAACTATGGCATCATAAAGGGGTTTTTTGTCCTCGGGGGTAAAAATTGGCAAGATCAAGCATCATTATGTCCATGGTGGGCATCTGGTTTGCACGAGGCTGAGAGTCGGTGCTAATTAAAGAATCCTTCTTAATGACATCTTCAAAAGACACATCAGCACAACATGAGTGATAAAGAGTAATCATGTGAGGCTTATGGCAATCAAACGAACCAGTTTATGGCTGTTTTCCGTCGTGATGGGGAGGCCGTACTGGCATAGCACTGGGCAGGAAAATTACAGCCATCAAAGGTGGAAATTATGTCGGCTAAACAAGGAAAAAGTCATTAAATTGAGTCGTGTTTCATGACGCACTCGTATCGTGGGCATGATTCTGGTTTGACCACGACCTTGTTTACATAGGTCTTAGACTGACGCATCCAAAGATCATTCAAAAAGATCAGCAGCACTGACCATTCAGTTGCTAACCTCGTTTAGGTATCAAAGGACACTCATCTATCGCACTTTCATCGTCCCCAAGACCAGACAAGGTGCCGGTTGACCTTCACATTCAATGCGCTGTCCTTGCTCTGTTCATGCGGTCGTCCGTTTCCTCGGGCACTATGGCACGCATAAGAAACAGACAAGGAACACTGGGAGAAGTCTACAGATGAGAAACCATGGCGACATCACAGCCATTGGAACATTACATACACTTCACGTTTTCTCCTGGAGGAAAATGTCACAAAATAATGCAAAAGAGTATACGTTTCTTCCATAGTGAATAAGATAATAAGACAGTAAGGTCATAAAACTGTAGTATGGAATGACAAGAGACAGCGAGACAGGCACTTTGTCCAGACGCTGTCCTGAGCTGAGATCTGCAGTCTCCCTGTGTTCACACAGGCTGCTTGGCCAGGCCATCATCAGCCAGTTGGGCCCTTGAGGTTGTGCCAGATCTTTAAAGAAAACTCTACATTCCCAAGGATCAACCACCAACTTGTAATGGGATTCGCAGCATGACTAATTAGAAACCACCAAGTTTATCACTCTAAGGCACGAACCATTGGAACACACAACAGGAAACCCTCGCAACGGCAGCGTATTCTTCAACATTTCAAAGCACTAACTCATATGCTGTATAATTCACCTCTATGATAATAAAATGCCTGAATGCTTTAATACATTTTATCGCCGATATAAATACATCCATACCGCTTATTATCCAGTACAGGATCACAGTGAAGCCACAGCCTACTCCCGACAGCCCAGTGCACAAGGCAGGGGGACCCCATGGATGGTGACAGTGCCACAGTGACACCATGTGACATTGCAAATGGGCAAGTCTACAGCAGAGGTAATTCTGCTCCCAGAACATTATGCATTTGGTGATGGGGTGCGATACCATTATGCAGCATAATCTGATTCAACAGCAGAGTCGGGACACCAGCAGAGAACTGATCATTTCAAGCAAAGCAAGTCAGTTCTTTTTAAACTGTAGCCAGATTTTCCTCTGATTGAAATTCCATTACTGAAGAACTAGGCAAATGTAAGCACCCCCAAAAGAAATTGCAACAGAATCGTATATTTAAACTGGATAACACCTCATCGATCATCACATAGAACTTAAAAAACCTTACTCAAGATGGATAACTACAACCAAATGTCTACCCAATTCCCCATATGAAGATATTCCAAACATTCGATCCACAGTAACATGTTAGGCAGCCCTGTTCATAGCCTTCCCAGCTACAACATGCTGCTCGGGGAACATCTAGCATGACCTCCATGCATTCTGGAGGTCAGTCTTGAGCTCGGCCCCTGCCAGAGCATAGGGAGGAGCCCAGGAATAATAGCTAATATGGAGGAGCCATTAAATCGCTCACTAGACACACAGAAGCTGGGCGTTTGCCGGGGATCTGACTCTCCTAGTGGGGACAGGCGGGCAGTCTGGTGGGGCAGCTTCAGGCCTCTGGGCACGGCCTGGCCCCTCGTTAAGCGGCGTTAGCTTACAGCAGCTCTCGCTCTGCCGTTACAATGCCGGCATTAAAATTAGTCACCAATCACAGAATAATATGCAACTGACACACTAACACTGTGGAACCTGCATGACAAAATGCCCCACAGATCCAACTATCTGGGACAGAACTACACACACTGTTCCTCTTACTATGAGTTCACATTTTGACAGACCACGGTACGGCTAATTAGCCAGTGTTGCTGGTCCACCTTGCAGCCATTTTCACTTCCACGGAGGCCTCGTGAAGCCAATCACAGCCTCGCCAGCTCCCCGCTAACGATTTACATGATGCTAAGAAGTCAGGCGCCGCAAAACTGATGTTTAGAAGATAAACCTCGGGGATTAGTTACATCTCACTGCGTGGGACAAAATGCCGAGGCAGCAGTGACAGGCAGCAGGCCACTAGGGGGGGCAACATCAAAGGATGCACATCACCACCTGCAGAACTGGAGCTCCATCCGCATGCGGCAGTCAGCTAACATAATGCCATAAGGCAGCTTCAGCTGCAGAAAATGGCAACTTATTGAGAAAAATATTAGAGATTACAGCCCCAAAACAGAGCTGTCAGCCTGCCACTCTCCATCAGGGCTGACATGTTATATATTTGGCAATATCTAACTTACAATAGGTAGATATTCTTATCTATTATTAATCTATTTTAAATTATAAAGTATTTTGCTTATAATACATATTAATTAAGGCAGATATGATCTGTGCTGTTGCCCGGCTATGACATTTTTTTTTCATTTTTTTACTAATCAACATTTGCGGTCATAATTCTCCTGCAAAAAAAGGTGAGTTATTAAAGATAAAAAGCTAAATCTGAGAAAGACGTAGGAAGACAGCAGGAACCTGACACCAGCCTTTCAAAGCTACCGTTTCCCAATAAATCACTGCACGGAGCAAAGTCTGACCCCTGCTGGAGAGTCTGTGGAAAGGGACCTTCAGGCTGGAGGGGGGGGGTGGTGGAGCATTTACCATGAAATGACAAACACTGGGGGCATCTCCTCTGAGCATTTGTGACCGCTTCCTAGTGGGGAATCTGGAAATAATGAACGACCCGACCTTCACAGTGTGCGGCGCTTATAATCTCGCACTAATCAGGCAGAGCTGGACGGCAAAGCGCGGCACGGAAGCCGTCACCGATCACAGAGGCGCGGCGTGTCACCGCGCGGCACCGCTAACGGCACGCAGAGGACCCCGACGCTCGCCAGGAACATCTGCTGATGCTTCATCTGACACATCCCCCTTATTTTAGGATTAAGGAAAAATGTGGGAAGCTCCACCCAGTAACTGTGAGGTTCTCCTGAAGCTCCTGAGGTCCCTACCAGCTGGTCCACAGAATGCACACTAAATATAGCACATAAGTAATGCAGCAGGTAAACACTATTTCAATTAGTTGTGCTACCTGTGGTGAGGGAGACACATTAACCAGTAGGAGGATAAAAAGAATTTTCTTAACAGTGATTTATACGTTTAATAGCTTTTATCTTCTCTGTAAATTCTACGCAAAACTGTAAGCTGTTAACACGAAATAAGGGGCTTCTGCAAGGTCAGGGCTGGACCCTGTGCACACAATCTGTACCGGACCGAGAATGACGCCTGCTGACCATGGCAATGAGTTGCAAACACGAAAAAAATAAGTATATAAAAAAACTGAATTGCGGTAACACAGCTGGAGACGTTCCTTCAGTCGGGGTGTGAGGTCACACGCAGACACGCGGCAGCCTTGTCAGTATTCCTGTGCGTTTTACACCTATTCCATGACAATCTCTAAGAACAGCCGTGCCCACTGCAGAAAGTCTGCTAAAAAAAATGAGAAGCTCCACATTTTTTATTCATGGGTTGTAAAGATCAATCCCACTTCCAGTGCCTCCCGCGCCCCTTCATCATGGAGACACGGCCACAAAGCACATGCCACCAGCAGCATTCACAAACACTCACAGGCCTATTTTTAGATGTATTATTATTCCGAATGACGAGAGCTTTCGGGTTTGTTTTTGTAAAGCTTTGGTTCCTGGTTCTATGGCGCTGGCAGAAGCCCACAAGTCTCTTCCAATGTCAGTCTCCATAATTTTTCTGTCCCTTAATGGACTCCGCCACTGAACATTGCCCATACAATTACAGCCTATTCTCATGCAAATTACAGACCACCTCCGTGATTCTTGGGTTTTTACGGAGAGTGATAAGACATCGAGTTTTTCTTTTTTCTTTTCTTAAATGAGCAGTTGTCGGTTCGCGGTCTCAAAACACAGTTCACTCTCTCCCTGCGCTGGAACTCCTAGGGAGCACTGAAGATCCCCTAATCCTCACTTAAAGACGTGGAGTGATGCAGCGGGCAGCCGGAACGGCGCAGAGAGATGTGGCCGGATGGGACGGCACCGAGGCATCTTAGAACACAGCCGCCGGAGGTCACAAGCGCCGATTCCAAGGCGCCATCCATGACTCAAAGGATGACGGCGACTCTCCGCCAGGGACACACGTACGCCGAAGAGCCAAAGACAGAGGAAGCGTAACAACACCATCAGAACACAGGGCTGACTGGTGCATAATTAACAAGGGCACTTTTGGAAATGTGACCAAATGCTGCATCGCTATTTAAAGAAATATACATATATACAGATATAATTTCTACTGTTCTCCAAAAAGTTACTGACATCTTGCTGGATGGCTAGAGGAACATCGTTTAAGATCCCAAACCTCTCGACAAGGACGCCCCAGCCATTGCATGCTGGCTTTATTAATTTATATTAATATTAATTAATATTCAAGTTGGGCGGCATGGTGGTGCAGTGGTTAGCACTGTTGCCTCACACCTCTGGGACCCGGGTTCGAGTCTCGCCTGGGTCAC